>OZ014519.1:338375138-338542816 GCA_963966055.1 Lathyrus aphaca | reverse complement strand
TTTGGAATGAGTCTTGTAACTTTGAATTGACAAATAATGGGTTGTGAGTTTATGAAACTTACAAATGAGTTTATGGAATTATTTGGGTTAAATTTTAGAATAAGCAATGTAAATTTTCCAAACAACTTGGACATTGATTAAATCTAGAAAATGGAGAAATAATTAAAAATAAAACTTGGATCTAAGAATGGGATTGAGAAATAATTAAAAAAATGAAATTTGGATCTAAGAATAAGGTTGAGAAATAATTAAAAAAAGAAATTTGGATCCAAGAATGGGGTTGAGAAATAATTAAAAAATGAAATTTGGATCCAAGAATGGGGTTGAGAAATAATTAAAAAAATGATATTTGGATCTAAGAATAGGGTTGAGATACTAAGAAAAGACTAAGGGAATATAAGGATACATTGGATCGAAAATAGGGATTTGGGTTATTGATTTTGATGAATGGACATAAATCGTAAAATCCAAGTAATCTCATTGTACATGTTTAATTTACAACAAAACTTCCTTCCAAGGTACACTGGTATCTTCAATGAACCATCAATCTTCGGTCCACTTTCAACTTAAACATCATGCTCTTGTTATTGCAAGCAACTAAACGTATCACAGCCTGCGACCAGATATCCCGTATCCTAGCCCAACGTCCCTTTGTCGTAGACCCAAGTTCGAGCGCATATTATTCTTCAACACCTTGCATATCAAGTAATGATAATATCCATCGACGAATAAAATCCATTGACGGATAAACATCGCCCTTAAATTCCCTTGAGTGTCAGCTAGTTAGGGAAATAAACCCTAGCTAAATGATTAGGATGGACACCATCCAATCTCCTGCTTTAATCCAAATGAACCATCCTCACAGTAAATAAGAAACCATATTACAAAGGAATTCTTGATCCCGTATTTTAGGAGCCCAATGAAATACACGATTTTGAGTTTATGAACTTATGGATAATGCAGGTGAATGTGAAATACAAACCAGTCAGATGGTAATAAATATGAGGGCAAATTTTGGGGTGTTACAGCTGCCCCTATTCAATCTCTGCAGACGTGAATGGATGATAGCAGTTGCTTTCAGACATTTGAGGTATGCAGGGATTGAATATCAGGAACAACCAGAAAATTTGCACTCTGTGGCAGAAGAACAGGGAGATAAACTCAACCGAACGATCTCTGCTTGGATATACTTATGATGGGAAGAATAGTAAACTGGGGATTCCTTTTGAGTGATGTCAGATGACTACTGACTTGCCATGCTGCGGGCGGATTTTTCAACAATTTGCGATCGAATTTTAAGATATTTTGCCACCCTGAGGATGGACTTTTGCCAATTTGCGGTTGGACTTCAGATATTTTTCCATACTATGGGTGAACTTCTGCTCACCGCGGGAGACTTCTGCCCACTGCGGGGGACTTTTGAGATTTGCCACACTGCGGATGGACTTTTGCTCACTGCGGGAGACTTCTGCCCACTGCAGGGGACTTCTGCCCACTGCGGGGGACTTTAGAGATTTGCCACACTGCAGGCGGACTTCAAATACCTTGCCACACTGCGGGTGGACCCTGGATAACTTGCCACACTGCGGGTGGACTTTGGAAATTTGTCACACTGCGGGTGGACTTCTGCTCACTGCGGGAGACTTTTTGAAACTTGCCACCCGAATATGGACTTTGGCCAGTCTGTGGCTGGACTTTTGCTCGTTGTGGGAGACTTTTGAAGTTTTCCACCCGAAGATGGACTTTGGCTAGTCTGTGGCTGGACTTTTGCTCGCTGTGGGAGACTTTTGCCCACTGTGGGGGACTTTTGAAACTTGCCACCCGAAGATGGACTTTGGCCAGTCTGTGGCTGGACTTTTCCTCACAGTGGGAGACTTTTGCCCACTATGGGGGACTTTTGAAAATTGCCACCCGAAGATGGACTTTGGCCAGTCTGTGGCTTGACTTTTGCTCACCGTGGGAGACTTTTGCCCACTGTGGGGGACTTTTGAAAATTTCCACCCGAAGATGGACATTGGCCAGTCTGTGGCTGGACTTTTAAAGATATCGAACTTCGATTACGTTGGGTACGCAAATGTTGAATTACATGGCATGATGCCCCATGACACTAGGGATGGTAGGTTTTGAGTATCGTAATGAACTGGTGTGAGTGTAAAGGAATTCCTGGCGCGGAAGTAACAAGTCTCTGCTAACTCTGTGGGGAATCACTATGATCGTGGAATCGATCTCAAGAAGCCCTGTGGGAACAACATCTCTGATGGAGAAGTGCGTGAACAATTCATTTTTCCTGAATCGTCATGTTTGCCAAAAATAAATTGGACTTTAGATTTGAGAACCGCCAGGGGATACTTCTACTATTAGGGACTATCCACTCTTATGGATCTGGTGGGGAGAAGAATGATTTATCTGAAATCTGCTAGGGGAATATGAGTTACCTTAGATCTGTTGAGGAATCGAGATCTAGGAAACCAACTGAAGGAAAACTTGGTGACTTGACTGGGGATAACTTCCATTCGTCTGTTGGGGATGACTAAAAAACCGAGACACGTCCCGTTGGGGAGGAAAGATTTCAAGTTGTCTCGTGCTAGGGATAATTTGCTTCTATATAGATTTTACCTCAAGAGGATTTTACAAAAGACTTGGTATCTTTAAACTCTTAGGTATCGTAACGACTGTATGAATCAGCGTAATAACCTTGCTGAGGAGGTAACCATTGCCAATGCAGATGAGCTAGGAGCTGTAAGAAACATTGAATGAGATAATTGGCTTGACGAGCGACCGCTAGATGGCTGATGGAATCAATCAGTAAGAGTTATGACAAGAGGGTGCCACAAAAACTCTTTGAGAGTGTAGCTGTACTGGTACTCTGAACTTCAGATAGGTGCTTCTGATTGTATGTCTTCGGGAAAGAATGAAATCTCGTGCTATTAGGGTGGCCTGCCCCAGTACGAGTATTTGAATAGTTTTTCACTTGACTGACTAATCTTTTCTTTTGAAGAGATTTGAATCTCGAAATGATTGTCCCAGTTTGGCTGAATTTTGAAGAGATTGCTCGACGTAACTGCCCAGGATGGGTTAGCTCTTTAATTTTAAAGAGATTGCTCGTTGTAACTTCCCCGAATTGGCTAGCTCTTACCATGACTAGTTAGGAGAGTCTTTACTCAATGGATCTTTTATCGGAAAAGTGCACCTCAACGTGATTGTCTTTCATAAGTTTTAGACTTCTCAACTGGGCAAGCTTAAGCTTCTAGATTGAATTTCCGCATGTGAACCATTTATGATGCCAAACAAATGTATGCAAGCAAAAAAAAAGTTTATTCTTAGAATGAAAATTCTAATGCAACACACATGTTAATCTTGAAGTTTTGAAAAGGGATCACGTGAGCGAATCACTGGTTAAGATACGACATTATTTTGAATGAAAGTATGTACATGCAATACCAACAAATGTCTTTTATCATAACTCATAGGAGTCAGGAACGCGGTCTCGTAGTAGTACGCTCTCAAATTAACCCTGTTTCAGTTAGGACTTTTGAGGGTTGTATCGTGGCCTGGTTCACAGTTACAAAAACAAAGGATATAGGCTCAAACTTTATTTGTGCCCACCCACTCTTCGTGATGTTCTTCATTCCTACATTCAACTAGTTTTCACAAGCATTCACCTTTCATAAGGGTTTCGTGTTGATTGAGGAACCATTGCTGCTATCAGTTCAAGCACCAATCAGGTTATTGTTGAGAGTCAGTCACTCCTCTATCTTTCGTGTCTGTGCCACACAACTTTGTTCTCATTTGAGGATCTTTCTTGTGTAATCCTTTCCGTCTTTCGCTTTTGCGTTATTTCACTTTATCCTAACTTTTGTCTGGGCTGATTCTTGCGAATCTTTGATTGTGAAGTCCAGCGGGATGCCTTAACATTTGCCTAAGTCGCTTGTTTTCAAGTTTCGACTTAGCGGGCTTTTTCTTTTCTTTTTTATTTTTGCATTTTGAACAAGTCATGTGACACTATTTGCCTTGATTGCTTTGCGAGGGTTGTGACTGCCTCATTCTTTGGTCGACGAAGGATAACCATTGTGGTTTTCAATCTTTGAACCTTTTGACTTGGATAACCATTGTGGTTTCGGGTCTTTGGACCTCTTGATTAGCATAGTAGAATGCAATGGATCTTCAAATACACTCCTTTATGAAAGCCTGAATGCTTGGTCCGACTAGCTAACATCTACCCTCCCCCTAGGTTACATGTGAGGGTTTTTTCATTTGATAAGAAACTCCTACTTCATGGCTCAAAGGGGTTAGCAAGGGTATATCTTCCTTATATCTCCAGTGTTTAGGGATTTGAAACAAAGCATGTACATCGTTAACAGGGCCTTACTCGAGAGCACACAATTAGAGATTTTGCGTTTTTGTTTCGTCATTCTCCTTCATAGAATTTAAGCACGACAATTGGTATTGCGATGTACACATGCAAAATTACAAGTGAATACGAATGAATCACTTCAAGAAAAACATGTGAGTTTTATTATTGTTAACATTCAAAAGCAAACAAATTTCATACATGTAGACAAATGTTTAGCATATAAAAGAAACTACAAATGGAAATGCAGTAAAGAAACTGAATATTTCCGTAGTTGAGGAGGCTTGGCTCCGTTTGGACCTGTCAGTCTTGGATACTTTCAGTGATCAATAGCTCTTTCATAGATTTGTAATATTCAATTTGCAGCCGTACACCTTGTCGCTCCCACCTGATGAAACATGGCCAAGAGGGGTACAGACGCGAACGGTCGGCGAAAGGGAGAGAGGACACACAAGGGTGAACTCAGAAGACAAGAGTCGCCAGCTAGGCATTTTTATCCCGGAGGAAAGGTAATGCTGCATAGACCTAGAAAGATATGGATAAGACGGTTGCGAACCAGAGAGACTGAGAAAGGGGGTTAGTTACAACCTGGGAAGGTATTAGCACCCAGATTGTCCTCCGTACTCGACGGGATCCATGCTTAAAAGATTTGTGTTTTAAAGGGGTAGTGTCAGTGCAAATTGTGTATCAAAGCTGGAAAAGAATGCAGGTGTCAGTGTAAAAGAAGTGTGAAGTGTATAAGAGAAGTGTCAGTGTAAGAACAAGAATGAAATGCTCAAGACTATGAGGCTTAAATAATAATGCTTGAAAAAGGGGGAATATACAGAGACTTTTGTTCGATAACTATTAAGTTATGCCTACGTATCCTCTCGTGCAATGAGGAAGTCAGAACACCGTAGTTCGACTCAAAGAGACTGAAAGATAAATTGACTTGTGAACTGCTTGCTTGTCTATGCTCAAGTGTATGACCTTTCTGGCTCAGGTACTAACTGTCTTGCATTAGACGGAAGAAGCGAGTTCTCGTTTGTGAGTGAATGAGATGAGAAAAGAATCCCGGAGGAGACGATTATTGTTTTTTTTTGTGTTTTCAGTCTTTCATTGCTTTTTTTGGGTTTGTCATAGGAAAATGAGCTTAAACCTAAACCAAGGGTTAGTAAACTCATCACATCCTCCCTCTGATTAGGGGTAATGAGAATACCTTAAGTATGAAGTAAGCACCTCACACTTAATCACCATGATGTAGGATTAAGATCATTAACCTACTTGTGATTATTTAGATGTTTTTGTTGTTTTTGTTTAGTGTTAAGTAATGAGATTAAGCCATAATCAAGGATTTAATGGACTCATTAAACCATCCTAATAGAAGGATAATAGATGAGAACATTTAAGCTGAGGAAGACTCCTCAACTTAATCCATGATTAGGGATTAACCTCATGACAAAACAAAGCCTTTATTAGATGGATTTTAATTAATGATAAGATGAAGAAGTGATTTTTATGGTTGGTAAGACAAATTGAGGGGGACTTGTCCATTAACACTAGGGTTAGTCCTTCTTAACCAATTAAGGAAGAATTAGAACCCTAATACAAGGCCCAAGTTACAAGCTTGATGTCTTGATGATTATTAGATGAATTGATTAAAGGATTTAAACACATTAAGGGTTTAACACTTATGATTAAAGTTATACACTCCATCCTAATAGAAGGATGCAGGCATAAGCTTAATCACAAAGCCTTAAAGCCTTTAGGGTTTAGTCCTTGATTATGAGATGAGAGGAGAAGACTCAAAGAAGACCCAAAGGTAAAAGATAAATGGGGGACTAATAAAACCCTAATTTTTATCATGCTTGGTTATTCTTAGGGTTTATGAAGCTTGCAAGAGACCTTCAGAGAAGCCACCAAGGAGAGAAGCAGATGAAAGGAGCAAGCAGCAGAAAGAAGCAAAACAACTTGATTCACTTAAGAAGACAAGTTGCTTGAAGGAAGAAAGTGGGAAAGAACATGAATGAGAAATCTCACATAAATACAAAGATAAAATGCAGCAATGATGCATAAGAGGGATGAGAAGAGATTGTGAGAAGTGAAGGCAAGTTCACTTCCCAAAACAACTTACCACCTGAAAAGTTAGCAAAAAGAAATGGAATGCAATGCAAATGAGATGAAATGTCATGATGCAAACCAAAGTCAGAAGCATAAACATGATGTTAATGATGCTATGAGAAGATGCAAACACATGACAAGAGATGAGAGTGGTCAAACAAGCATAAGGATGCAAATGAGGCATGCTTGAACCATGGAAGCTCATGAAAGCTTATGAAATGATATGAACATATAACATGGAAAATGAAAGATTCAATGATCAAACATGATTCTAAGATGTCCTAAGATGTCTTATGAATCATGTGGATGCACAAAATGTCATGGCAAGTCAATGAATGCAAACATATGAGAAATGGATGCAAAGGAAGGCACAAATTAGGGTTTATTAACAACACACAAAGCAAAATTCAAAATCAGAAGCAAAGGACATGATAAAAATTGAAAATGCAAACAAAGATACCCTAAACCTATACAAGTTCACTGCCCAAAGGAGGGGACCTAACTCTTAACCTAGTGAAAGTTATGAATTTCTCAAGTCAATTAGGGTTTTAAGGTACCTCACCAAGAAAAATGCAAAACAAATTGAAAATGGAAGATCAATTCAAACCAAATTTATCCTATAAAATACATGCCATGAAGGATGCAATGCAAGAAGAACCATCATCAAACTCTCAATGGTTAGGCAGAATGGATTTTTCCAAGTTTGAACAAAAATATTGCCTTAAAATGAATTTAATTCCAATGAAAATGATCAAAAGGCATCAAGAACCAAAAAGAAATTTGTTTTGAGAGTTTGATAATGTTTCTAAATGTTTTTAAATGCAATGTGAATTTTTTTGTGATTTTTAAATACCTAAATGTATTTTTAATTAATTAATTTTCATTAACTAATTAAAAATAAACATTTAAATGATTTAAAAATGATTTTTAATGCAAAAAATAAAAATAAAAATATTTTTGGGTTATGAAAATTAATGAAATGTTTGACAAAATTTTTCAGAATTTTTAAATGCTTTTTGCTATTTTAAATAATTCGTGCAAATAAAATGAAAAGAAAATGAAATAAAATAAAAATAAATGAAAGTAATCTGAAGGGAAGGCCAGGATTTGATCTGGGTTTGTGAGGGTTGACTTGGAGCGCAATCCTACGGCCCAGGTTCAAACCTAGCTAATATTTATTTAATACTTAATTAATCCTGGATTTAATTAATTAATGGCTGATTAGGGCTAATCATGAAATCTCAACCATCCAACACACGCGGGAATGACTAATTGCACGACCTACATTCAAACTCCCTTAATTACACAGCTAAACCTAATTAGGGTTAATCAAACTCAGACGGCCGGAACAGTGTTCCGGTCGTCTTCTCCGGCGAAACCAAAAACCTAGCTTCCTCTACAGGCCACCCCAACCTAAATTAACTGCCCAGAAACATTCTCCTATCCAAACTAAACTCAAATCCATCATCAAATATCATTTATCAAGCATGATAAAGAGAATCGAAACCAAACATTTTTACGGGCAAAATTTCAGAGCTTGCATACATGGTGGTTTCTCAACCATTTTCAATAATAATCATATCCCAATGACCAGGGGAACTCAAGGAATCATAAATGAACTTAAAAACAAGCTTCTGAGAAAAAAGTTCATGAGGTATACCTGAGTTTGAACCTTCTGGTTCTGGGCTTTCTGGACTCTCCTTTGCTGCAAATCCCCTCCTATGAACCTCTGGATGATGAAATGAGGCTTAGAATGAGTTTGTATGGCCTGGTTTGAAGGTTTTGGTTCTGGTGTAACAGATTTGGAGAGTTGGGTGTATGATGTTTCAGGCTGTTTCAGGGGATGCTTCTTGTTCTATGAGTGATTTGTGGTTTGTGGGTGAAGAAATTTTGGATGTTTGAAGACTGTGTTGAGAGATTCGAAGAAGGGAAGTTCTTGGCAGATTTTTGTGTATGCTGCAATGTGGGAGCTTCTGGCTTGTGTATGGTGTGTTTTGAGTTGCTTGATGTCCACATATTTGACTCTGATTGGGCAGAGAGTTGGTGGTGGCACTTTGGGATTGGCATGGGCAAAAATGCAAAAAGTCAAGATCTTGTGTACTCCAAGTATGGGCTGGGACAGAAGAGATCTAGAGGGGTGTCTTGCCTCAGCTGAGTTTGAGGATGACCATTGGATGATTCATGAAGGACTGCAACACTTGGATCATAAGATAGCATGAGTTTTGCAACTTGGCAACTTGTCACATTTTGTGATTTTTGGTCATGAGCATGTGACATTTCTTGCTGCATTCTTGGTGTGAGATGTCTCATGAGATCATGGAAATGTTTTAAGACCAGCTAGAGATCATACAAGCCTTTGGGAACCAATTTGCAAGAATTCCCTTCTTTGCATTTTCGTGGAAAATGGCTTATGGCTACTTGAAATTCAAGACATGGAATTGGGAAATTTCTTGGGCCAAACTGAATTTTAGGTCATGCATTGTGTTTGTATGATGATTAGAGGTCACATTGAAGTCACATAAAGGCTTGTCATGAGAATTTGCAAGTTTTCCATTTTGTGCAAAAGTGAAATTTCAATGATTTTATCCAACTTTGTAAGGCCATAACTTTTGATCCAAAATGAATTAGAATGAGTTCTTGTACTTTTTTAAAATGGGAGGATCCATTCTACAACTTTCATGACCAAAGTTTTCTCATTTGAATCATTTTTGAATTAAAAAGAAAGGGTTGAAAAACTTTCCCAAAATGGCAAGTTTTCATTATAAGTCACTTTCCCAAAAAGGCAACTTTGCAAATGACTTGAAATTTTCCAATTTTGGGAAATTCTAACATCTTCTATGATCAAATAAAGATCATACACATTCAAAATGATGGAGAACACCCTTTGGTTGGGTCATTGGGGGCCTCAGATGCCCTGATTTTGCTCTGACTTGCTCAAGAAGTCAACTCTTTATTAGATGCCTTCCCCATGGAATTTCTTCATGAAAATTGATATGCATGATCATTATAACATATAGAGACCAATAGAAACAAGAATGACCAAAAAACTTGGAGTTATGGCCTCTGAAACCAAAACCCTAATTCTAGGTCATTTGTGCAGTTAAACCTGGCTCTGCTTCCATGCCTTTCTTAGTTCTTGTGAATCTTTGACTTCCTTGACTTTGTGAGGATATACTATGATGCTTGAACACACATGGACCCCTTTGAAGTGATTGAAGACCTTTGGAGTGGCTCACATGGCTTTTGGAGTGCTCAGATCACAAACCCTAGATGCAGATGACTTTGAATCAATGCAGTGAACCAAAAAAATGTGGTATGAGATGCTATGATTGAATTTATGCACATGAAAAGATCACAAGCCATGGTGAAATGGATGAGGGCAAATTTGGGGTGTTTACAACTGCCCTTATTCAAGCATGAGTTAGCTGTGTAGGATGTAAGCAACGACTTAACAGGCAAACAAGATAACTTGTGGTTGAATACCAAAGACAGTCCGAAATTTGCACTCACGGAATGAAGAAGAAAAGGGATATAGATTGTAAAAGAAAATAAAGTATAATTATAAAGTGCGGGCGACGGAGGACGACCGTCGAGCAGAGATCGACTGCCGGGGATGAAGCAATGACGGGGATAACCGACGTGCTGGGGAAATGCAGGAAATAAAGCAATGACGGGGACGGCCGACAAGCCGGGGATATGAGAGATAGTGATGGGGACGGCCATCAAGTAAAGCTATAAGACTCTCTGGGGATTATAGGTAAATGAAATAAATGATGAGGTACAGTCATCAAAGGTGTAGGATGATCACCTAGCAGGGGACGACTGCTCTGTTGGGGGATAAAATGAGGGACGGTCATCTGAGGTGAAGGACGATCACCTGGCAGGGTACGGCTGCCGAAAGTATCACGACATAGGACGAATATCGGATAAAAAGGTCGACGATGGGGACGGCCATCGGATAAGCATGATGAAGGACGATCATCAAGAGGTGAAGAACGATCACCTAGCAAGGGATGGCTGCTGAAAATATCACGACATAGGACGAATGTCGGATAAAAAGGTCGACGATGGGGACGGCCATCGGATAAGCATGATAAAGGACGATCATCAAGAGGTGAAGGACAATCACCTAGCAGGGGACGGCTGCTGAAAATATCACGACATAGGACGAATGTCGGATAGGAAGGGGTTCTAATGAATAGAGACTCCACTGGGAATGATGAAGGACGATCACCTGGAAGGGTACGGCTGCCGGAAGGTATCATGACATAGGACGAATGTCAGATGAAAGGAAATAGTTCAACCAGATTTGTTGGGGACTCTCATGGGGAATAGTAGACACAGACGAGTGTTTAAATTTAAGAAGACATAAGTGTTTGACATGGTGTATAGATTAAAGATGCGGACGAGCATCCTTAAGACTATGATACGGACGGGTATCAGTAGAAACAAACGCTTGACGCATGTTCAGAGATGATGATACGGACGAGTACCAACTGGTTAACAAAGAACACATACGAGTGTCGGATCTGAGGGGATTTAAGTGATATATATAAGATACGGACGAGTATCTGTATGAGTAAATAGATGATGAGTAACACGGACGAGTGTCGGAAAAAGTGTATTATAAATAAGTGTATGGTTTCCAAAGTGTTTGGGTAACTATGCTGGGGGAGGTGACACGGACGGGCGTCAAGGAATTGTATATATATGTATTTGTGAGTGCAAAGGGGACGCTTTGGCTTTCTACTGGGGATATGACATAGACGGGTGTCAGGAAGTATGTATTTGTATCTTTAAGGAAAATGCTTTGGCTCTCTGGTGAGGAATTGGGGAGCGTTCTGTATATTGTTAATGAATGGTCGGTATTTACAAGTGTTTAGTTCGACACATGGCTTGTGATTATGCACTATGTTTGACTTTTGCCGTAATGCTCCGTATTAGACGGAATGCTACACTCTGTGGGGGAAATATGATGCGAATGCTATGATTATGCAAAGACCGATTCGGGGCTCGGATCCCGCTGCTGTGGAGATCTCTGACTGATCTGCTTGAAATGAACCTCCCAGCTGGGGATAAGATCATTGGTAGATCTGATAAGATGTATCTTCATGGGGAAACAGATTACTGATAGACCCATCTCAGCAATGGGGGGGCCCAACTGGTGTTCGTAGAAACTTTCTTCACTCTGTTGTGAGTTCTTCATGCGTTGCTCTTCTGGATAGAGGTTGAAACTCTGTGGGGAAATGGTTCCCTGGTTGGTACCTGGCTGGGGAAGACGAAAGATCACTGGAAGATCTTCCTAGAGATTTCTGTAGAGATCCTACTGAGGATGATACTCGTCAACTCAGCTGGGGAGAAAACACCTCCGGTGCTAATTTGGAAGACGGACTGAGTAGATAATGATTTGACAGCTTGCTGGGGAGAAGCTTTCATGCCCCATGTTGCGCTTTGGATACCTGCAATCCTGTAAATACAAAGAAACGCACAAGTACTCCGAGGTATCCCTTACTGGATTCCATCACAAGAGTTCAGACACTCCCGGGAGTACGTATATTTCCTGTAGGCATGCAATTTTAGAAGGGAAACATCTGTATTTATGCAATCAATATCTTAAAGACATCGGACATTTTTGCAAGTGAAAATAAAATGTACGAGATGAAACATGACTAAAAATCTGATTTTATTAATTTGAGTGCCCTGAATCGGCAAGATACAGTCAAGGAAACAGATCCCCTAAAATAAGGAGATTGTTACCAATTGAGAAATCAAAAGATTGTTGGCAATGTTGATGACGCTTCAAGGAGCTTCCTTGTTGCTATGACTCGTATGACATTGACGTTCTTCTCGTCTTGCTTTTTGAAGAAGGTTGATTCCGACCGACGTTCGAACCTTTCGAAGCTTATCAAGTTGTAAGTGATACAGATGAATTCAGAATACAGTTGTTTGCTTATTCCCTTATTTTGCATGGATCGCCCTTTCAGGTTTTCAATCCATCGGGATACCCTTTTTTTGCCTGAGTCGTCCAATGCGGCTTTTCAACTCAGCGGGTGTACATTTTTATTTATTCTCCCTTATTTTTGCCCGAGTCTTTTATTCTGTTTTTGACTCGCCGGGATGCCCTATTTTTGCCTGGACTTACATTTTGTTTTTATGTCCAGCGGGTCATTTTATGCGAAGTATTTTTTAACTGCATCTGAATTCACAAGGGACAGGAAGTCTTCACCATCCATAGTGCTGAGCATCAGTGCTCCACCGGAGAAAACTTTCTTTACTATGAATGGACCATCATAATTCGGAGTCCACTTGCCCCTGTGGTCTGTATGAGGAGGGAGGAATCTTTTCAGCACAAGATCCCCTACTTGGTACTCTCGGAGCCTGACTTTCTGATCGAAGGCTCTCTTCATTCTTTTCTGATACAGCTGCCCATGACAGATTGCAGTCAGTCTCTTCTCTTCAATCAGATTCAGTTGTTCGTATCGGGACCGGACCCACTCTGATTCATTCAACTTAACATCCATCAGTACCCGCAGGGAGGATAATTCAACTTCAACAGGTAGGACTGCCTCCATACCATACACAAGCTGATACGGTGTTGCCCCAATGGATGTTCTGATTGACGTATGGTACCCATGCAAGGCAAATGGTAGCATTTCATGCCAATCTTTATAGGTAACCACCATCTTTTGCACAATCTTCTTAATGTTCTTGTTAGCTGCCTCAATAGCGCCATTCATCTTTGGCCTGTAAGGAGAAGAATTGTGGTGTTGGATCTTGAAGTCCCGACATAGTTCTGCCATCATTTTGTTGTTCAAGTTGGAACCATTATCAGTAATGATTCGCTCGGGAACTCCATACCGACAGATGATGTCTCTCTTCAGAAATCGGGCTACCACTTGTCTTGTAACATTCGCGTATGAGGTTGCTTCAACCCACTTGGTAAAATAGTCAATGGCAACCAGGATGAATCTGTGGCCATTCGAAGCAGTCGGTTCAATCTTGCCAATCATATCAATGCCCCACATGGCAAAGGGCCAGGGTGAAGACATCACGTTTAGAGGATTCGGAGGCACATGCACTTTATCCGCATAGATCTGGCATTTATGGCATTTTCTGGCATAGGCACAACAGTCTGTATCCATTGTGATCCAGTAATAGCCTGATCTTAACAACTTTTTAGCCATGGCATGCCCTCCTGCATGGGTACCAAAGGATCCTTCGTGCACTTCGTGCATTAGGAAGTCTGCTTTTGTCTTATCAACGCATCTGAGGAGTACCATATCAAAGTTTCTCTTGTACAGGGAACCGTCAGTATTCAGGAAGAAACTACCAGCTAGCCTTCTTAATGTCTTCTTATCATTGGAAGATGCCCCAGGTGGGTATGTTTGATCCTCCAAGAAGCACATAATGTCATGGAACCAAGGCTTGTCATCTTTGACAACATCTGCTGCAAATACATATGCTGGTCTGTCGAGTCTGGACACTGAAATCCGAGGCACAAAGTTGGCAGCTTGAACTTTGATCATGGATGAAATGGTAGCCAGAGCATCTGCGAACTGATTCTCGTCTCGAGGGATATACTCAAACTTGACCGTTGTGAAGAAAGTCAATAACCTCCTTGTATAATTCTGGTAAGGTATCAAATGATCCTGGTGTGTGTACCATTTGCCGTTGGTTTGATTGATTACCAGAGCTGAATCTCTGAATACTGTTAAAGTCTTGATCCTGAGGTCAATGGCTTCCTCAAGACCCATAATACAAGCTTCGTATTCAGCTTCGTTGTTAGTGCAGTTGAAGGTGAGTTTTGCCGAGAAAGGCATGTGAACTCCCTTAGGCGTAATGAGTACTGCACCAACACCACGACCATTCATATTAACAGCCCCATCAAACATCATAGTCCATTCTTCTTCCAGGTCAGGCCCTTCAGTGTGAATAGGCTCTTCGTGATCTTTTGCTTTTATGAACATGATGTCCTCATCAGGGAAGTCAAATCTCATAGGCTAGTAATCATCAATGGGTTGCTCAGTAAGATAATCAGACAATACACTGCCCTTGATGGCTTTTTGAGATGTGTACTGAATGTCATATTCTGTGAGGATCATTTGCCATCTTGCAACCCGTCCGGTAAGTGCTGGCTTCTCAAAAATGTACTTAACTGGGTCCATCTTTGATATCAATAAAGTAGTGTGGGTCAACATATACTGCCTTAGTCGGCGAGCAGCCCACGCTAAAGCACAACAAGTTTTCTCGAGCAGTGAATAACGTTGTTCACAGTCGGTAAACTTTTTGCTCAGGTAGTATATTGCATACTCTTTTCGACCAGACTCGTCATGTTGGCCCAGCACACACCCCATTGACTCTTCTAATACTGTCAAGTACATGATTAGAGGTCTTCCTTCAACTGGAGGCATAAGGGTCGGAGGCTCTTGTAAGTATTCCTTGATTTTATCAAAAGCCCTCTGGCAGTCTTCATTCCACCTGACCGTTTGTTCTTTTCTTAACAGCTTGAACAAAGGCTCGCAGGTTGCTGTAAGGTGAGATATGAACCTTGAAATGTAGTTCAATCTACCTAGAAACCCTCGAACTTCTTTTTCTGACTTCGGTGCAGGTATTTCTTGAATAGCTTTAACTTTATCAGGGTCAACTTCAATCCCTTTCTCGCTTACAATAAATCCCAGCAGTTTACCGGATCGCACCCCGAATGTGCACTTGTTGGGGTTCAACTTCAGTTGGTACTTCCTCAGACGCTTTAATAACTTCAACAGATTCACCAGGTGGTCTTCTTCTGTGAGGGACTTGGCGATCATGTCATCCACATAACATTCAATTTCTTTATGGATCATGTCATGGAATAATGTTACCATAGCCCGTTGATAAGTCGCACCAGCATTCTTCAGTCCGAATGGCATCACCTTATAACAGAACGTGCCCCAGGGTGTGATGAAAGTTGTCTTCTCCATGTCTTCAGGTGACATCTTGATCTGATTGTATCCTGAAAATCCGTCCATGATGGAGAACACCGAGAACTGAGCCGTATTATCAACCAATACATCAATGTGAGGTAGAGGGAAGTCATCTTTTGGGCTGGCTCTGTTCAGGTCCCGGTAGTCCACACACATTCTCACCTTGCCGTCTTTCTTAGGCACAGGTACAATGTTAGCAACCTACGGCGGATAGCTAGTCACAGCAAGGAAACCGGTGTCCCACTGCTTTTGCACCTCTTCCTTTATCTTCATTGCCATATCTGGGCGAGTACGGCGCATCTTCTGTTTCACTGGTGGGCAGTCTTCTTTTAAAGGCAGCTTGTGCATGACAATATCAGTGTCCAATCCTGGCATATCCTGATAAGACCAAGCGAAAACATCCACATATTCCCGAAGCATATCAATCAGTTGCTCTTTTACTGAATCTTGCAGGCAGGCCCCAATCTTAACTTCTTTTACGTCTTCCTCCGTACCAAGATTTAACCGTTTCGACCTCCTCCTGATGAGGAGTGATAACCTTCTCCTCTTGCCTTAACAACCTAGCTAGCTCTTCAGGAAGCTCATAATCTTCTTCAACCCCTTCATCAGCTTGATTGATTGGATTGTCAAAGTCATACGAAGTCAAAGCAGTGTCGTTGTCGGTGCAGTCTGAAAGGCACTTTCTGCAAGGGTTTAGATTGTCCATTTTAGTGATCAATTTTAATCTTGTTTAGAAAAAGTGAAATGAAATTTTCATTTTGGAAAACATTGCCATTTTATTTTTGTACAAAAAGAAAAATGAAAAACAGTGAGCGGAAAAGAAAAAGACTCATTTGCAAAAGATGTCCGATATTCATTGATTAATCTATTTGTACAAAATTACAAGATGGCCCGATTAGAAAATGAGTCTTGACATCTTGGGCAAGATGAAAGACTTGATGCATGCTTTAAAATACAGGAAATAATAATTACTCTGCAGGAGTAACCCTTATAATTTCCTGGGAAGACCAGTTAAGGACTTGGCTCCCCGGGATCCTTGGACGTATCCAACTCTCCAGGTTGCGGTCGCTTTCCTCCTCGTCTTCCAAGTTGTTTACAGCATCCGGGGTGAGCATCCCCCCGCTGACAAAATTGGGCTTCTTGGCAGCCTCTGATTGATCTTGCTGAGTTGGTCTGTAACCCAACCAAAATCTGTCCTCTTTCTTCTCCACGGGAAACAGCTTGCCCTAGCCTTGGGCAGTACCCTCTTCAACAACCTTACGGGCTTGCTGATACGACGTTATAGAGGTTCCCAGTACAACAGATGCTTCATTAATGTTCAGGGCCTCAAACCCTTGGCTCATAGTTTCATGGATTTCTCCATCCATTTCTATGTACTTATATGTAGCCAGATGGCTAACAAAGATGTCTTCTTCCCCACAGATGGTGATGATCTGGCCTTCCCACTCGAATTTCAGCTTCTGGTGAAGGGTAGACGTCACAGCGCCAACGACATGGATCCAGGGTCTACCCAACAAACAGTTGTAGGTTGGCTGAATGTCCATCACATAGAAGGTAGTTTTGAAGGTCTGTAGGCCAATCATCACAGGCAGATCAATCTCCCCAAGCACTGATCTTTTAGAGCCATCAAATGCTCTCACCACCAAGTTACTTGGACGCAGTGCCAAGCCATCATACTCCAGCTTCACTAAGGCTTTCTATGGTAGAACATTGAGTGAGGACCCAGTGTCCACCAGTACATGAGATAGAACAGCACCTTTGCATTCCAAGGTGATATGTAAAGCCTTGTTGTGGTTCCGTCCCTCCGTTGTTAAGTCAGCATTGGTGAAGCCCAGTCCATGACTGGTGTTGACATTTGCCACCACAATTTCTAGCTGATTAACGGTAATCTCCTCTGGCACGTATGCTGCGTGCAGGACTTTCAATAACGCATTCCTGTAAGCTTCAGAACACATCAACAGGGATAATATGGAGATTTTTGAGGGAGTTTGGTGAAGCTGACCCACCACTTTGTAATCACTTCTTTTGATGATTCTCATAAACTCGTCTACATCTTTCTCAAAAGATGTCTTATGAGTTTCTTTGAAAGTTGGCTCTTCAAGCACCACACTCTTTCCTTTTGCTTTAGCAGCGGCTTCTGCTTTAGCATTAGGTCTTTGCACTTGTGAGGCAAAAAGGCGTCCGCTTCTGGTAAAGCCTCCGCCTCCCCCAACATTATCAATCTGTGGAGAAGAAGTTGAAGAATCCAAAGTGATTTTCTCCCCGTTGCAGTAGAGATCAGAGCCATAATGCCAAGGTATGGCATTACTGCTTTCATAGGGAACTGGTCCAGGCACCGTGATGGTAACTGGACTTACTGCCGCAGAGGAGGGTACCGTAATGGTGTGCGGATCGTAGTAAATTGTAACTGGTGATCTGGCAGGAAGTGCCACTGCTTGTTGTTGGAAATTGTTGTTTGGAGGAACATCTGACGGATCATAGTAAATGGTGACTGCTGAGACATCTTCATTAAATTTTGTTAGCGTTGTAGAAGATTTTGTTGATAAAATGGATGCTGATGTTGTAGAAGAGATGGTTGTTGACATTTGATTTGTTGAAGTGATGGATAAAGCCATTGTTGATAATATTGATGAGTCGGTAGGAATGATTGTTGCTGCTGTTGTAGAAGAATCAGGAATTGTTGTCAAAGGAATTGCTGGATTTGTAGGCGCCGTTGTTGAGATCTGAAGGATACCATCCTTGATAAGACCATCTATGCCACTTCTCAAATTATCACACCCGTTGACCGCAATGTTGCAATACCCACAACCGAGTTCACACCCGGGAAACACCTGTCACTCTAGAAGCTGAGCTTTAATTTCGACCAGAGGTGTTAGAATTTGTGCAACACTGGTGATCAAAGTAGATGGTTTATCTTCCTCGATGGCATTAATCCTCGGCCCACCATGGTTAGGTATAGGATTTCTGTTGACATTTGGAGGAGGTGCGAAGTTGAGGGCCTTAGAATCCACCAGATCTTGAACTTTCATTTGCAATGCCCTGCACTTCTCCGTGTTGTGGCCAGGTGCATTAGAGTGAAAAGCACATCTGGTGTTGACATCGTAATTCTTCGGGAGATTGGAGGGATCTGGAGGTGCAAATGTCCTTAGCTCAACCAAGTTAAGTTTCAGGAGTTGTGGCAATAAGGCAGCATAAGGCATAGGGATAGGATCAATCACCCTATTTGCCTGTGATGGTCTTTGCTGGAAGGGTCTTTGTTGTTAATTGTTGTTATTGTTGTTGTAGGTTCTTTGTGGCGGATACTGAACTTGTTGTTGATAATGTGGTTGTTGTGGTTGTTGATATGCTGGTTGCTGAGGAATCGGAGCTGGAATAGTGACAGTTGCTACTGATCTGTGGACGTACTGAGGTCTGCCCCTACTGGCATGAATGGCATTTGTCTCACCGGTCCTTCGAGTTCCCACAAAAGGCTTCCTGGAATTACTGGACGAACTTCCACCATTATCAGAAATCTTGCCCATTTTTAGCAGACTTTCAATTCTTTCACCGGCTATAACTACGTCTGCGAAGCTGGTGGAAGAAAAGGCAGCTAGTCTATCAATGTATGTTCCTTGCAGAGTATTCATGAACATGTCGGCCATTTCTCTTTCCGACATGGGTGGTTGAACAGCAGCAGCAAGTTGTCTCCACCTTTGGGCATATTCCCTGAAGCTTTCTCTGGAGGATTGAGACATTCCCATCAAGAGGGTCCTGTTAGGAGCCATGTCCAGATTGTATTGGTATTGTCAGATGAAGGCTTCAGCTAGGTCCTTCCAGCATCTGATAGTAGCTCTGGTCAAGTGTGAATACCACTCTCTTGAAGCCCCAGTCAAACTATCTTCAAAATAGAACATCCACAGCTTTTCATCCATGGTATATGCTTTAAGTCTTTCCAGAAAAGACTGCAGGTGAGTTCGTGGACAAGAGGTTCCATTGTATTTCTCGAAGCACGGGGGTTTGAACTTGTGGGGAATTCTCACCCCGTCCACTAACCCCATATCCATTACATCAAAACCCAAGGAGTTTTGAGACTCCAGAGACCTCAACTTCTCAGCAATTTCATCAAACCTTCGGTCATAGACTTCATCACTAGCTCCCATGACAGTGAATTGCTCCTCTTGGGGGTCTTCTTGTAAGATCCTCCCCCCAGTAGTATTTCCTTGCACATTAGCCGAGATGTTGACTTCCGGATCTAGATGAGGTCCAAATACATGTGGGTTAACATGAGGCTGACCCCTCTCATTGTTGCTTGTTCCTCCAGTCCCAGGATGAGGTTCCTCGGGGGTTTGTCTTTCTACCAATGCCCTTAACCTTTCCTGGGTCTGAGCCAGACCAGTCATCACAATCATGAATTGGGCCATTTGGTTCCTCATTTCCACTCTTTCGTTAGCCATATGGGTTCTGACCTCGGTCAGGTCTTGCTGTACTTGCTCCATTATAATATCCGGAAGGTTGTTGCGAGTAGGATACCGATGTGCACGGTTGACAGGGAACACTCTTCTGCGAGCAATATTTCCTGAACCACAACAGACTTAGAAACAAACAAAATAATAACAAAACCTACAAAACAAAACAAAAGTTAGTATGCAATGCAGTATGATTATTTATTTTCCATGGTATCCGGCTTGGCTCTTGGTTTTGACCTTTCCAGACCTCGAGGAAGATGCTTTGATGTTGCTTGAGAAAAGAAAACCCAATGAAAGCAAACTAACGAATATATTAAAAATGGTGAATAATACATAGTTTGTTTTTTACAACACATGCCCCTGAAGGGTCAAAATATAACAAAAGAAAAGTACATGAAATGGAAATGAACAACAAGCAAAGAAGTCAAACATCTAATCCAAACTCATCCTCATTAACCTCCTTCAGAAGTGCCTCAGTTACAGGACCAGCTGGATGTTCTGTAATAGTCCTGATGAGGAGGTTTCTGGTGGCAATAGCAGTGGTCAGCTTCTTGTGCCTGTCCTGATCCTTTGACCTTTTCAAACCAGCCCTAAGTTTCAACTCTGAAATCTCCTTCTGGGCTGTCAGCAAAGCTTCCTGTTGGTTCTTTTCATTAGCCTCTAACTACTCAATTCTGGCTTGAGTTCTCTTATCTTCTTGAGTACGGGCTTCAGTGATCCTCACCCACTTAGCCTGACTCTCTTGCAGATAGAGTTTAGTCCTAGCCTTCTGAAGCTTGGCCTCTTTACAGGTATTCTTCAATATTTTCTCCCCAGCTCTTGATTTCTTGATGTAGTCCTCTGTTTTCTCAATCTTGGCCAGATGCTCCACCCTAAGCTTCTCCAACCTCTCAATGTCCAGACGACCATCACTCCTCTCCCAGAGGGTCTTCTTCAGAGCTTGAGACAGATTCTCATTCCTTTCCTTCAGTTTCTCAAATTCCTCCAGGCTGACAGTGGCTGCTGGTTGTACTGTAGAAGGTCCAGGTGTGTCCTCAATGGTAAAGGGCATTCCAGTGATCTGAGCTCTAGCATGGGACCATTCATAGTACTGGGCTGAATCAACATTATTACACTTTCCAAGAATAGCCACCCCCTTTGTCTGGATGTTGTCCCAAGCCCAGGATGCATGTCTGACAACAGCTAGATTAGGCTTTATCTCACAATACAGGGTCTCAGCTAAATCTTGCACTCTAGGAGGGTGAACCAAAGCATAGCCCAATTGTCTTTTAAACAACAAAGGATTGTAGTTGATGCAACCCTTCACTCCTACTAGAGGTACATTGGGGTATTGCCCATAGCTAGTGATGATGTCCTTGCCTTTGGTGCTCTGGGTGCACCATCTGATGTCATCTGAAGTCAAAGCAATAAGTCTCTTAGCCCAATTCTTCTGTTGGTGAGGATTCAGGAAGGCATCTGTCTTAGGTAAGTGTTTAAGTAGCCAAGTGTGAAATAGAGGAGCACAACATCTCACCAACTTTCCTCTTTCCTTCTCATTCCTCTGATGAATGGAATAATAGAAATCTCCCAGCAATGTGGGTATTGGGTTCCTCAGAAGGAAAAGATGAATGGCATTCTTGCTGATAAATTTGGGCTCATCTGCAAACAGTATAACCCCGTATATGCTGAGGGCTAACAATGCACAAACTGCCCTCCATTCTCCCAAAGAGGCCTTCAGGATGGCCTAAGAAATCAAGAAGCCTAAGTGCAAACCAGGGATCCCAGCCTTTGTTGTCATGTTCTGCTCAATCAAAACAGGCTCCAGGTACAGTGCTTTTGCTACTTCTCCATTACTAGGAGCTGGCATTTCTGGGTTGAAGGGGATTCCACCCCTGATAGGTACTCCAGTCAATGAAGAAAATTCTTCCAGCAAAGGCCCTAGCTGGAAGTCTAAAAAGGTGAAACATCTCAAGGGAGGATCATAAAACTGCAAGCATGTGTGGATCATGCTCCTCTGAGAAGGGTCAAGGTCCATAACCATATCCAAGATACCTCCATAATGCTCTCTAAACAATGGGATGTGGTCAGGTGTGATATGTGACTGGACCTGCCTGATACCAGTCAACACAGGCTCAAAGAAATGGTAGGATATGTTGCTCTTCCTGGGTGCAGACATGAGTGCTGATGAAGAGCTGAAGACAAGTGCTGATGAAGATCAAGACTGGTACTGGAGATGAGCCACTGATTGGATAGTGCTGGTGATGATGAAGGTAGCTGAAGCAGGCAACTGGTGAAGATATCTGAAGCAGATAACTGATGAAACAAAGGTCTATGCAGATGAAGGGGTCAAAACCAAGCCAGATGTAATGTGGATACCCTGAAAAACAAATAAACAAATGTTAAATGATGCAATGATGATGTATGCAAATGATATGCAAGGGGTTTGTGACCAAGCTGGATCTGATTACTGTCTTGATATAAAGCCCATGTATGTTCAAGAAGTCCTGATGGAGGTTCAGAAATCCAGTAACCAAGGTAGGGTACTCAAATAAAGAGTCACATGTCCAGGGTTAAATCACAAGAACTGTCCAAAGTGGAGTACTCTTAAACAAAATCAGTAACAGGGTATGATGTGGCCAAAGGTACCTGCAAACCTGCAAACAGCCCAACCCCCTCACAGGTAGTGTTCTAAAACAAGGATCCTCAGACTTGGATCAGTTATGAGAAGTGTAAACACTTCTAACCCGGAGGTACAGTGTTTACAATAGCCATAAAAGATCCTCCTCTAATTCACCTCAGTTTCTGAAGGTCATAGTAAAGGTCATCCAGACTTAGCAGGCTTCCCAGATAGCCCTAGCACTACAGGAAATCTGTAGCACAGAGTTCTCAAGAAGAAACCCATATCTGAACCGTGTTTCATATTCCCGCACCAGACAGAAATGGAATGGGAAAGAACATGAACCACTCTAGCCTAGGTGTCACTCAGGTCCCAGGTATAGTACCTTAAACTCTCAGTAGAATCCCACCCATCAATACAACAAACCAGATCCAGCAAGATGACAGTATGACAGTATGATGTATAAAACTGTAAAGAAAGCAATAAACAGAACTGTACATAAAGCAATAAATAAAGCAACTATATAAACACAATTAGCACATAACACCCCAATAAACACAAATCAAACAAGCGCTAGGAGGAACCCACAAAAAGAACCAGAAGCCCAGGTTGTAGTATAAGGGTCCCCAGCAGAGTCGCCAAGCTGTTGCTCCCACCTGATGACACATGGCCAAGAGGGGTACAGACGCGAACGGTCGGCGAAAGGGAGAGAGGAAACACAAGGGTGAACTCAGAAGACAAGAGTCGCCAGCTAGGCATTTTTATCCCGGAGGAAAGGTAATGTTGCATAGACCTAGAAAGATATGGATAAGACGGTTGCGAACCAGAGAGACTGAGAGAGGTGGTTGGTTACAACTTGGGAAGGTATTAGCACCCAGATTGTCCGCCATACTCGACAGGATCCACGCTTAAAAGATTTGTGTTTTAAAGGGGTAGTGTCAGTGCAAATTGTGTATCAAAGCTGGAAAAGAATGCAAGTGTCAGTGTAAAAGAAGTGTGAAGTGTATAAGAGAAGTGTCAGTGTAAGAACAAGAATGAAATGCTCAAGACTATGAGGCTTAAAGAATAATGCTGGAAAAAGGGGGAATATACAGAGACCTTTGTTAGATAACTGTTAAGTTATGCCTACGTATCCTCTCGTGCAATGAGGAAGTCAGAACACCGTAGTTCGACTCAAAGAGACTGAAAGATAAATTGACTTGTGAACTGCTTGCTTGTCTATGCTCAAGTGTATGACCTGTCTGGCTCAGGTACTAACTGTCTTGCATTAGACGGAAGAAGCGAGTTCTCGTTTGTGAGTGAATGAGATGAGAAAAGAATCCCGGAGGAGACGATTATTGTTTGTTTTTGTGTTTTCAGTCTTTTATTGCTTTTTTTGGGTTTGTCATAGGAAAATGAGCTTAAACCTAAACCAAGGGTTAGTAATGAGAATACCTTAAGTATGAAGTAAGCACCTCACACTTAATCACCATGATGTAGGATTAAGATCATTAACCTACCAGTGATTATTTAGATGTTTTTGTTGTTTTTGTTTAGTGTTAAGTAATGAGATTAAGCCATAATCAAGGATTTAATGGACTTATTACACCATCCTAATAGAAGGATAATAGATGAGAACATTTAAGCTGAGGAAGACTCCTCAACTTAATCCATGATTAGGGATTAACCTCATGACAAAACAAAGCCTTTATTAGATGGATTTTAATTAATGATAAGATGAAGAAGTGATTTTTATGGTTGGTAAGACAACTTGAGGGGGACTTGTCCATTAACACTAGGGTTAGTCCTTCTTAACCAATTAAGGAAGAATTAGAACCCTAATGCAAGGCCCAAGTTACAAGCTTGATGTCTTGATGATTATTAGATGAATTGATTAAAGGATTTAAACACATTAAGGGTTTAACACTTAGGATTAAAGTTATACACTCCATACTAATAGAAGGATGCAGGCATAAGCTTAATCACAAAGCCTTAAAGCCTTTAGGGTTTAGTCCTTGATTATGAGATGAGAGGAGAAGACTCAAAGAAGACACAAAGGTAAAAGCTAAATGGGGGACTAATCAAACCCTAATTGTTATCATGCTTGGTTGTTCTTAGGGTTTATGAAGCTTGCAAGAGACCTTCAGAGAAGCCACCAAGGAGAGAAGCAGATGAAAGGAGCAAGTAGCAGAAAGAAGCAAAACAACTTGCTTCACTTAAGAAGACAAGTTGCTTGAAGGAAGAAAGTGGGAAAGAACATGAATGAGCAAGCTCACCCAAATACAAAGATAAAATGCAGCAATGATGCATAAGAGGTATGAGAAGAGATTGTGAGAAGTGAAGGCAAGTTCACTTCCCAAAACAACTTACCACCTGAAAAGTTAGCAAAAGGAAATGGAATGCAATGCAAATGAGATGAAATGTCATGATGCAAACCAAAGTAAGAAGCATAAACATGATGTTAATGATGCTATGAGAAGATGCAAACACATGACAAGAGATGAGAGTGGTCAAACAAGCATAAGGATGCAAATGAGGCATGCTTGAACCATGGAAGCTCATGAAAGCTTATGAAATGATATGAACATATAACATGGCAAATGAAAGATGCAATGATCAAACATGATTCTAAGATGTCCTAAGATGTCTTATGAATCATGTGGATGCACAAAATGTCATGGCAAGTCAATGAATGCAAACATATGAGAAATGGATGCAAAGGAAGGCACAAAGTAGGGTTTATGAACAACACACAAAGGAGGGGACCTAACTCTTAACCTAGTGAAAGTTATGAATTTCTCAAGTCAATTAGGGTTTTAAGGTACCTCACCAAGAAAAATGCAAAACAAATTGAAAATGGAAGATCAATTCAAACCAAATTTATCCTATAAAATACATGCCATGAAGGATGCAATGCAAGAAGAACCATCATCAAACTCTCAATGGTTAGGCATAATGGATTTTTCCAAGTTTGAACAAAAATATTGCCTTAAAATGAATTTAATTCCAATGAAAATGATCAAAAGGCATCAAGAACCAAAAAGAAATTTGTTTTGAGAGTTTGATAATGTTTCTAAATGTTTTTAAATGCAATGTGAATTTTTTTGTGATTTTTAAATACCTAAATGTATTTTTAATTAATTAATTTTCATTAACTAATTAAAAATAAACATTTAAATGATTTAAAAATAATTTTAAATGCAAAAAATAAAAATAAAAATATTTTTGGGTTCTGAAAATTAATGAAATGTTTGACAAAAATTTTCAGAATTTTTAAATGCTTTTTGCTATTTTAAATAATTCGTGCAAATAAAATGAAAAGAAAATGAAATAAAATAAAAATAAATGAAAGTAATCTGAAGGGAAGGCCAGGATTTGATCTGGGTTTGTGAGGGTTGACTTGGCGCGCAATCCTACGGCCCAGGTTCAAACCTAGCTAATATTTATTTAATACTTAATTAATCCTGGATTTAATTAATTAATGGCTGATTAGGGCTAATCATGGAATCTCAGCCATCCAACACACGCGGGAATGACTAATCGCACGGCCTACATTCAAACTCCCTTAATTACACAGCTAAACCTAATTAGGGTTAATCAAACTCAGACGGCCGGAACAGTGTTCCAGTCGTCTTCTCCGGCGAAACCAAAAACCTAGCTTCCTCTACAGGCCACCCCAACCTAAATTAACTGCCCAGAAACATTCTCCTATCCAAACTAAACTCAAATCCATCATCAAATATCATTTGTCAAGCATGAGTAAAGAGAATCGAAACCAAACATTTTTACGGGCAAAATTTCAGAGCTTGCATACATGGTGGTTTCTCAACCATTTTCAATAATAATCATATCCCAATGACCAGGGGAACTCAAGGAATCATAAATGAACTTAAAAACAAGCTTCTGAGAAAAAAGTTCATGAGGTATACCTGAGTTTGAACCTTCTGGTTCTGGGCTTTCTGGACTCTCCTTTGCTGCAAATCCCCTCCTATGAACCTCTGGATGATGAAATGAGGCTTAGAATGAGTTTGTATGGCCTGGTTTGAGGTTTTGGTTCTGGTGTAACAGATTTGGAGAGTTGGGTGTATGATGTTTCAGGCTGTTTTAGGGGGTGCTTCTTGTTCCATGAGTGATTTGTGGTTTGTGGGTGAAGAAATTTTGGATGTTTGAAGGCTGTGTTGAGAGATTCGAAGAAGGGAAGTTCTTGGCAGATTTTTGTGTATGTTGCAATGTGGGAGCTTCTGGCTTGTGTATGGTGTGTTTTGGGTTGCTTGATGTCCACATATTTGACTCTGATTGGGCAGAGAGTTGGTGGTGGCACTGTGGGATTGGCATGGGCAAAAATGCAAAAAGTCAAGATCTTGTGTACTCCAAGTATGGGCTGGGGGCCTCAGATGCCCTGATTTTGCACTGACTTGCTCAAGAAGTCAACTCTTGATTAGATGCCTTCCCTATGGAATTTCTTCATGAAAATTGATATGCATGATCCTTATAACATATAGAGAACAATAGAAACAAGAATGACCAAAAACCTTGGAGTTATGGCCTCTGAAACCAAAACCCTAATTCTAGGTCATCTGTGCAGTTAAACCTGGCTCTGCTTCCATGCCTTTCTCAGTTCTTGTGATTCTTTGACTTCCTTGACTTTGTGAGGATATACTATGATTCTTGAACACACATGGACCCCTTTGAAGTGATTGAAGACCTTTGGAGTGGCTCACATGGCTTTTGGAGTGCTCAGATCACAAACCCTAGATGCAGATGACTTTGAATCAATGCAGTGAACCCAAAAAATGCAATATGAGATGCTATGATTGAATTTATGCACATGAAAAGATCACAAGCCATTGTGAAATGGGTGAGGGCAAATTTGGGGTGTTTACACACCTAACCATGGCAGTTATACTTCTTATTCTAGCTGTTCTGACTCTGAAACGAGATATCTGAAGAAACAAGTGAAACTGAGGAGTAAAGATGCCCCATAAGGTTTCTCGGAAAGACCTGATGATCTTCTGCCTACGTATCTCCATTGACTGATGACCAATGAAGAATCAGAGCGACGTTGTTCCCCTCAATAGGGATGAAAATGAACAATGAAGAAAGGCAAACACATAGATGCCATCACTAAGACTATTTGAATACTGCTGGCTTTATTTGCTTCATGAATACCCTGACGTTCTGTGTGATTAACTCGAAGACTTCAGCTTAACGTGGACCATCTGGTAGAACAACCGTGACACCGGTTCCATTGTGACTAGGAATCGGATTCTAGAGTACATTTGGGAGAGGAGCGAAATTGATCGCCTTGGAGTCAACTAGGTCTTGTACCTTGTTCTGAAAAGCCCAACATTTCTCAATATTGTGCCCCTGGGCACCCGAATGGAATTCGCACCTGGCATTAGCATCAAAATTCGGAGGTAGATTGTCCGGAGGAGGAGGTCTCATGGTACAAAGCTCAACCATGTTCAACTTTAGCAGCTCTGGGAGTAATACATCATATGGACATGGGACAGGATCAATCTTACAGTCCCTTGCTCTCGCTCTTTGCTGAAATGGTCTTTGTACCTGTTGTTGCTGACCCTGTGGTCGTTGTTGTTGAACCTGTGGAGTAATAGTCACTGCAGCTGCTTGGTAGTAACCTTGAGAATAACTTCTGTCTCGGCCTCTGTACACATCATTTGTCTCGCCTTCTCTTCTTCTTTGGCCGTTACCAAAAGGCTTTCTCACACCAGAAGAACTAGCACTGCTTGCACCCTGAATCTTTCTCAATTTCAGAAAATTCTCTATTCTTTCTCCAGTAATGATGATATCAGAAAACCAATGGACGGGAAGGCGGCCAGACGATCCAAGTAAACACCTTGCAAGGTGCCCATAAACATGTCAGCCATTTCCCGATCCAGCAATGGAGGTTGAACCTGTGCGGCCAGCTCACGCCACCTCTGGGCATACTGCTTAAAGCTCTCTTTAGGTCCTTGAGACAAGTTCTGCAACTGAGTGTGATTCAGAGCCATCTCAATGTTATATTGATACTGCTTGAGAAAAGCTTCAACTAGATCTTTCCAACTTCAAATAGAGACCCTGCGCAACTTCATGTACCAGCTCAATGAAGCTCCAGATAAACTATCTAGGAAGAAATGCATCCAAAGCTTCTCGTCATCAGTGTGAGCCGAGATTCTTCCAAAGTACGCGTGAATGTGAGTCCTAGGGCACGTGATGCCGCTGTACTTGTCAAACGATGGTGTCTTGAACTTGGGATGGATTATGACTCCTGGTACTAACCCGAGACTAGTTACATCGATGCCCAGGGAATTCTGACATTCCATGGCCTTGATTTTCTATGCCAGCTCTTCATACCTGCGATTGTTGATCTCATTCATGTTACCCATATCAGCATCCAGTAGAGTGAACTGTTCTTCTTGATTGTCTTCTAAACCTGCATTACGTGTTGTGGTCCTATTTGGATTAGGCTCTTCGTTACGGGCAGCGTTAGAATCCACATTCTCAACCGGTATTCCCGTATTAACATTCCCATGGGGTTGCTCAACCATCATCCTGAGACGCTCCTGGTTTTGGGCCATGCTATTCATCATCTCCATGAACTGATCCATCCGTTGTCGGAGCTCATTGAGATCAATCTGCATTCGTTCAGCCATCCGTACTCGGTTTCTTTTAGTCGGATATCGGTGAACACATTGACCAACTATATTGCCTGTAGTTGAATAAGTTAGAAACTCTGGGTAACCTGCAAAAAACACAAGAATATGATATGCAGAAAATGAATGCTTATGGCATGTCGATTCATTTTTAGGGCATTCCATCCCCTGATTTCATTTTTGTGGGTTTGATGAAGACAAAAGCTCCTTTTGCTGCAAAATAATAAGCAGTGTTGATAATATAAGGTGCGTGTGTGTAGCAGACGTGCCAAACAATTCCAAGAATATGAAGACCAACGTATTTTGCAAACGTGTCAGATGTGTCGGAAATCACAAAGCGAGAGCACACAGAATGATAGTAAAGAGACCTTTTTATGATAAGAACTTGCTAATATAGTCAAAACACACAAAACGTGGATTCAAACAGAAGTGCAATAAAAGGATCCCGTCAACAGTCCTGATAGTAATCCCACAACATACAAGCAAACAGAAAAAATGTCTTTGTTAATTCGATCCTCTATCTAGGTCGGAGTCAATGATCAGTCCTGTCTTTGGAACTTCTACCAATTCCTTCGTCTGCGCCTGGTTGTCTTCAAACCTCTTCAGCTTCTTCTGATAGCAGATCATCATCCGCTTGTAATAAGCAGCTTCCTCTCGGGTTTTAGCAAGTTCTGCATCCTTTTCTCTCAACTTACCAGCCATCTCTTCATCTTTCTCCTTTAGCTTACTCACGATCTCTTCAGCTTGAACTTTATCTTGTTCCTCTCTTTTGATCCTGTAGGCAGCATGCCTCTTCTTCATGTTCTCAAACATCAAGGTCTTTTGATCTAGTTTCCTTCTAGTGTCAATATGTTCCTTGGATGAACTCCTAGTAGCAAACTCGAACCTCGCATACCGAGCTAACTCAACTTCACAATGTTTCCTTGCAATAGCATGTTTCTCAGCATCTTCTTGAGCTTTCCACGCAATCTCAAGTCTGGCGTGATTAGCCTTAGCAAGCTCTTGACTCAACTGTGCATTCTCCTTTAACAACCCGTTTCTTTCCATCTTCACCTTGTTGAACTCTTCAATGCTAACTGTGGTAGGTTGTTCAATGACCATGGGATATAAAAGAGGTGCAGGCCCAAATGGTAACAATAACACTTCAACCCATTCTCTTAGCCATTCTGCAAACGGTGGATACATTCGATAATCCCCTACTCCCAAGATCTTCTTCCCTTTTGCCTTTCGACTATGCCAAGCATTAGAAGCTTTCTGAGCAATCTCGAATTCGTCTGTTGATTAGAAGTACAAGGACTTTGTGATGTCTACAGCGGCTAGTGGTTCCTTTAAGGCGTACCCGAATTTTCTAACCGTGAGGGAAGGGTTATAATTAATTCCCCCTTTCCTCCCGATCAATGGAAAATTAAGGAATCCTCCGCAACTATGAAGAATGTCAATGCACCGCAATCCCTAATTAACCCAAACAATGTCCTTTGCTTGCAAGCCCATCAGTCTTTCCGACCATTCAAGAGTGTTCTTTGTCCTCTCAAAAGCTCCTAACTGTGGAAGGAAACGTGTGAACCACTTATAGAATACAGTCGCGCAACAATTCAACATTCCACCCCTTCGCTTCTCATTCTTATAATGCACAGAGTGGTAGAGATCACCTAAGAGAGTAGGAACATGATTCTTTGCTATGAAAATGCGAATAGCATCAACATCCACGAAGTTCGGCATGTTCGGGAACAAGGTGATTACATAGACACACAAAGCTAGGATCGCATTGAAGGTACTCCAACTTTTTGCCTCAACTGCTTTAGTAGCCTCATCTATCAAGAAACTCAAATGATATCCTCGGAAGCCTCCTTTGCTATCAATCCGGTCTTCCAATAATGACTTGCTCAAATAAAGAGCAGTTGCTACATCTTTGAAGTCGGGGTCAATCTTGGACCCAAAGAATGGTGCACAGTCTTTCACGGAAACTCTCAGGATGCTCGAGTACTCCTATAATGTAGGTGCCAATACGAAATCAGAAAGTGCGAAACATCTAAGTTGTGGATCATAAAACTGTAGCAAGGTGTGCATCCCTCTGAAAGCATAGTCACTGATGGGCTCTATGAAATACAAAATCCACCCGTAATCCTGCTTGAAGACATTGAGAACTTCTAGAGGAGCTAAGGCTTTCACTTTGAGGATTTCTTTCACAATAGGCTGATGAACCTTGTAGGAGATAATACACTTGGTCTTTCTCTTGGATTCCATGCTCATAGATCAATACCCACAACTGGAATCAAGGATGTGATATGCAGCCCTGCAAATGAATAAACATGTGTTAGGAATGCAAGTATGCGGATGATGTGATGCAATGCAATGGCACATGATCACTGTTGCATATACTGGGCACTGTTGTACTGCCTTCTGATTTGCCTGAATACCGACTGTCAAGAATACCAAATCATAAGTATGTATCGAAAGAAAACCCAAGTATCAAGAACAAGGTAGGTTGAAAGTCAATTTTCCTGCAAACCTGTAAACCCCTCCCAATCTCACGGGTATGCTACTACGGGTCAACATCACTGACTCTCAAAGCCGAGCAACAATAATACGTTCACCATTTCTGAGAAATGGCTCATGACCAAATCAGGGAATTGGTTTGGCATTATGTACTACCCAGGGAGGCCTCAGCTGAATTCCGGAAAAACAAGCATCCCTCATAAGTTCCCGGCTTCAAGCACTGAAGTCGAGAAACAATAGTACATTCATTCCGAAGGGTACAATACTATCGTCATACGACCAGTTGCTTTAACTATGTTCCTATGAGAGAACAAGGTCATCCTATGCGATTTCCTAGTGGGCCATCGGGTGCGAATGGGTTTACCACAAAATGCGGTCTGCCACTGTCACCACTAGAGAGGATTGTTTCCACTAAGGTCCTCGGTGATTGGTTCCCAGTGTTAGCAGCTCAGGTGAGAACATTCTATGGTCTGCCTAGGCAGTATAGAACATATCCCAAGAGAGCCTGATTTGGGTGTGGGACTCGTGAAAACTACACGTGCTCAAAACCACGCAAGCCACATGACTGCCCACTCTAAATCCTATGTGTATACTCAAGCCGGGTATTTGGCTTATCTCACAATAATCCCATCCCACCAAGGAAAACCAGAACAGCCAGTCAAGTATGCCAGTATATGCAACAATAAAGTAAAGTGTAGAAAGCGGTAAATAAAGTCGTAAAGTAAAGCGATAAACTGTAAACAAAACAGTAAACCTAAACTAAATCATAACAGCAAACGAATAAACACCCAAAGAAAACAGAAATAGACAAGCGCTAGGATTGACTCTCAAAGGGGAAATCAGAATTTCTAAAAGTCCCCAGCATAGTCGCCAGCTGTCGCTCCCGAGATTTTCATCCTAGTATAAACGCGAAAGTGGCGCGGAAAAGGTAGAGTCGCCAGCCAGACATTTTTATCCCGAAGGAATGGGAAAGGTAATGTTGCACAAACCTAAGGAAGAAGGAAAAGAACGAAGCCTTGCAAACCAAAGATCTGGGTCCGGAAGTCGGTTACGAATTGGGAAGGTATTAGAACCCCAATCCGTCTGCCGTACCCGACGAGATCCACGCTTATAAGTCTGTTTCAAAGGGTGAGAAATAATATGTTGTTTGAATAAAAGAATGACTATCTGGAATGGAAAAAATGAGAAAAGAAATGGAATTGAAAAATGGAAAGAAAGATGGAACAAATGGGGAAAATGTAGGGAAAAAGAATGATTGTGCTCAAATGGGCCCTACCCCACTGCCTACATACCTCATCGGGATAAATGAGGATCAGAGTCGCCGTAGTTCATCTAACTAAGGCTGAAACTTGTTTGTAATTTTTATGATGACGTTGCCATAGTTCTAGCTCAGGTGTTACCGTCTCTGACTCGAGGGTGTTTACCGTGTCGCTGTTTGAACTGTCGAGACAAGTCATATTCATCCGCAATGAGTATGAAATGAGAAGAGAATACGTGATGTCTTGGTTTATTGTCTTTTAAAAGAAGTGTTTTGAATTTGTGTTTATTGTATGTACAACACTAAAGACTATGACACATGAGCGAATGCTTTCCAAGATCGCGCCCAATGGAACGTTTGTAAAGCATCCTAGAAGAGTGAAGGAGACCTCCACTAATCATTTCCCGTATAGCTCAAGGCTCGTGGTGCACTGTACACATTTTCCTTTATTAGGTGTTTTTGATTTTCTTTTAAGATGAGAAGTGAGACTCAAGTTATAAAAGGAAAAAAACTCTAAGGGAAACTAGACTTACCCTAAGTTAGTTGAGTTTAAGGATGACCTATGATTAGTGAGGTTTGAAAGATTAAATCTACCTAAGAGATATTAAACTAGAAGTGCAAGTACAGAGAGGTTAATAGTGAACAATATGGTCCTCCTAAGTCATGGTGGGTAAAAACGTGAATGAAACGTAAATGGGATGAAACGATGGATCGGGTGGGTTGATTGCGTGGTGCTGAGACGCACGACATATAGTGTGCAACATACAAGGCTTGCTTTTGGGTGCAATGGAGTGGAACGATGGTAATCGAGGAATCCTAAAGTCACATGAAACTTTATTTATTTATTTGAAAATTTACTCGACGTTGGATCGAGTATTTTTTTATCTTATTTTTTTGAGATTTGGTTTTCTATCGATTCATTTTATCTTTTCTATCCTAATTATAGAAACTATACAAGTTGTTACATCACAAAGTGAAATCCACAAACATATAATCGAGGCATAATAAAACACAATCCAAGTCCATAAGTAAATCCTTGAAAAATACCTTGCACAAAAAGGAAATTGTTAGTAAATGAAATGAACATGAATATGCATAATATGATAGAAATGAATTAAAATGACAAAAATATCAAAAGTCATGGGAAAATGTGAAATTAATTCACTAGGGTCTCAAACCTGACTATAACATTGTGTTAAAAGATATCTTAAAAATTCAAAGTCTAACTATGTCAAATAGTCACTTTAACTTATCTAAGATTCAATCATAATTTTGCACAAGTCACCCTACCAAAACAGTGGATAAAATGGCCTAAAAACTATGCCAAAAATATTCTAGGTACTATTACTTGTCCTCTAATCATAGCAAAAAGAATGGGCCAAAAATGTTAAAGGAAGTGGTAGGAATAAAATGTACAAATTTATGTGTCCATGTGATAATTCCATATAAAATCAATTAAATTAAGAATCGAAATTAAATTGGAAAATGATTAAATTAAGAAAGTAAAAATGTAGAAAGTTTCTAAAATGAATTAAGATTCTATCATAATTTTTGGGGAATTTTATCATGTATTTTAATATTTTTTGTAGAATTAAATCGAAATGGTGTAAAAAATAGAATTTAAAAGAGAAAGGAAATTAGAGGGGGTGACGAGAATTTTTTACTAGTTATTTTCCTTTGGGCTAAAGATTAAGGGGTGCAAATAGCAGAAACCTTAGGCCCACACGCAGGCAAGCTTGAGGTGCATGGTGTAGGCCGGTCAACCATAATTGACTGCGACTGAACGGTTGGATCTCAGAATTCCTATGGTATTCTCATCTAATGGCCTATGACGTGAGGGAATACGATCCTTGCGGTGAGTAGTACGCATGGGATTTCCCTGGAAGAACACCTACCGGACGGTGACAAGTGTCACCGCCGGTGTGGTGGGAATCACAAAAACCTAATGATCTTATCTCTTGGAAATCTTAAAAGGGTGGATTTAATTGATTTTTATATAATCACCATTAACTGCGGTTTATTAGCATTCATAATCCTAAATAAAATCCATTAAAACATTCATATGATGAATCACATATAATAACACACAAATAAAAAACCCTAGAGCCTTCATCCTCTTCTCCCACCGCCGTCCTTTCTTCTTCTCGCGAACACACCATCGCCGCCGCCGATCTCGGAATTCAACGGAGAAAATGGAACGTTACGATGGCGTCCCTTCCTCTATGATTTCCTATAACCTACTCTCTCTTCTCACCTCTAATCCGAAGCAATAATCTCAAAAAACTCACTCACGAATCAAGAACATAAAGCCGCACACGACGACGATCGCATATACGCGGGGGATTATGGTTCGTACCTTATGACTTGGAGCAGTATCGATGATGTCTCGAGCTAGACAAAGATCCTGGCCGATGAAGAGGATGCGATGGAGCTGTTTTTAAAGTCACACTTGATAACGATATTGATTGGTGAACGAGGACGCACTGAAGACGGTTTCGGGTGATGCATAATCTCGTTTAGGTATGCGTTACAATTTTGCTTCTCCTCTTCTTCTTTGTTTCCGATTCAATTCCTTCTGTTCTTTCTGCGTGTATGACCATTTGATGTGTGATCCTCTGAAATTTCTTGATGTCGTTGATTGATTATCTTTCGAAGGATTTCTCGATGGAAGCGTCACTAACTCGTGCAACTTTGTATTGATTTGCAGGTTGTTCTTAAGCCTTTGCAGGTTACGAATTTTTGATGATGATGGATATTGATGAAGGTTGCAGATGATTATAGATGGAATTTGTTGAAGGTTGACGAAAGGGGAAGTGATGGTTTAAGAATGAGGTTGAGAGATGAGCCTAGCTTCTTGTTGCTGATGAAGAAATCGACCTTGATTATGGGTGAAGAAGAGTTCAGTTGTCAGTTTTGTGATGAAGAAGAGTGAAATCAGAATCTGAGTGATGATGAGTCATGAATCTAAGTGAGGGAGAGTTTTGGGATGAATGAAGAAGAGATGATGAGGAAATGAATGCAGAGAAAATTCAGAAAAATTTCGAGAGCCAATATGAAGCTGAAGTCCTGATTTTTATAGAAGATCCCAGGAGTGTATTGGTGACAGCCCCATGTAAAGTCGGTTATGATTTCGGTTATTGTTCTGTTAGTTTGTTATGAATCGGGTTGAAGTGGGTGAGTTTTCTGATTATTTTTGTTTAGAGTTTTGGTAACTGATATCTGTATTGGCTTTCTTTCTAAATTCCTGAAATCTTGTGAGTTTTTCATTCTTGTAGTAATGTTGACTTTAATTTGAGAAGGTAATGAACGATCGAGGTCGAAGAATGGTGATGTTGGTGAATGATGAAAACTCGATGAAGATTTGTTTCTCTTGAAGTTTATTATTCAGATTTTATAACTGAAGTCTTAGCTTTTTCTTCTGAACTTGATGAAAGTTCAGAGTCAGTTTCTGAGCAAAGAGTTTTTATGAAGACCAAATTGAGAGTTCAGAAGCAAAGTGAAGCTGAATACATGGAGAGATCGAAGACGTGATTGGGTTCCGGAAATTGCAGCTGCTCTAACTAATTCTGTTAGAAAACTCTTCTTGAGTTATGAGGAGTTTAACTAATGAAACTTGATGATTCCGGAGCCGATTCACGATGAGTGTTGAGAATTATTTTGTTTGGTTTTCTATCATAACTATGTAACTAGTTCTGAGTATTCCATCTTATTCCAAATTTTCCCGAATCCTCCTGTAACCGATTCCATCGATATGATCATTTTTCCGAATATTTTTGTACTTCTGTTATCAATTTCTCACTTTCATTGTGCTCTCTCTTTCTTTTTTTTGTTCAACTCCCCCTGAATTGACTTTGATGTGTATCCTTATAACTGAACTTCTCTGATTTCGTAACTGAAAATCGATTAAATTATGTTAGACTTTCTGAAATTATATTGTAATTGAATATGGATTTTTTTGGAATGAGTCTTGTAACTTTGAATTGACAAATAATGGGTTATGAGTTTATGAAACTTACAAATGAGTTTATGGAATTATTTGGGTTAAAGTTTTAGAATAAGCAATGTAAATTTTCCAAATAACTTGGACATTGATTAAATCTAAAAAATGGAGAAATAATAAAAAATAAAACTTGGATCTAAGAATGGGATTGAGAAATAATTAAAAAAATGAAATTTGGATCTAAGAATAAGGTTGAGAAATAATTAAAAAATGAAATTTGGATCCAAGAATGGGGTTGAGAAATAATTAAAAAAATGAAATTTGGATCCAAGAATGGGGTTGAGAAATAATTAAAAAAATGAAATTTGGATCTAAGAATAGGATTGAGATACTAAGAAAAGACTAAGGGCATATAAGGATACATTGGATCAAAAATAGGGATTTGGGTTATTGATTTTGATGAATGGACATAAATCGTAAATTCCAAGTAATCTCACTGTACATGTTTAATTTACAACAAAACTTCCTTCCAAAGCACACTGGTATCTTCAACGAACCATCAATCTTCGGTCCCCTTTCTACTTAAACATCATGCTCTTGTTATTGCAAGCAACTAAACGTATCATAACCTGCGACCAGATATCCCGTATCCTAGCCCAACGTCCCTTTGTCGTAGACCCAAGTTCGAGCGCATATTATTCTTCAACACCTTGTATCTCAAGTAATGATAATATCCATCGACGGATAAAATCCATTGACGGATAAACATCGCCCTTAAATTTCCTTGAGTGTCAGCTAGTTAGGGAAATAAACCCTAGCTAAATGATTAGGATGGACACCATCCAATCTCCTGCTTTAATATGAATGAACCATCCTCACAGTAAATAAGAAACCATATTACAAAGGAATTCTTGATCCCATATTTTAGGAGCCCAATGAAATGCACGATTATGAGTTTATGAAATGGATGATGCAGGTGAATGTGAAACACAAACCAGTCAGATGGTAATAAATATGAGGGAAAATTTTGGGGTGTTACAACATGGGCACACAATGTTTATGGATTGCTCACACCCTACACGAACACACAATCCGATTGCTCACACCCCACACGGGCACACAATCAATGTGAATAAATTACCCATCGCTCACACCCCACACGGGCACACGATGTTTCTGGATTGCTCACACCCTACACGGGCACACAATCCGATCGCTCACACCCCACATGGGCATACGATCTTGTTGTAGTCATCGCTCACACTACACATGAGCACACGATGCTACAATGAATTCACAAAGAATGCATACATTATTCTTACATGCAAAATAACACACAACATTCTTGAAAATGCATACATATTCACAATATAGTTATGCATTCATCGCATACAATTAGCATACATTCGCAATTAATTTAAGCAATGTATCTACTTGCCAAACAACCACAACACAACAATCAAACCCACAATTCCATAATTAACATAATTACGTTTTATCGAAAAAGTCGGGTAAAAGTCAGCTAAAAACTACTTTTCTTAGCATCATTAGATTCTACACGTTCTAGCTTCGAATCAATATAAGGATCGCTAAAACCGGATACCCGAAACTCAAGCTACGGATTAAAACACATAACCCCTCAAAACCTACAGGCTCGCTGAGCGCCCTCTCGCTCGCTGAGCGAGAATCGCCCTGGAACTTTCGTTGAGCGAGGGATAGCTCGCTGAGCAACCACTGTGATTTCCAGAATTTCCAGCAGCGTAACAGTCAACCTTAAACACTCCAAATACCCAAAAGACTTCCATAAACATGATCAATAACATATTCTAGATATCATACTTCGGCTATAACGATTTCCAACCGATTAATCCATAAATTTCTCACATTTTCTCTCAAACCCTAACTATTCATCTTCTCTAAACTTCCATCAAAACCAAAACTCAACCAATCAAACACATACGTAATCATACACAATATTAAGATAACAATGCTTATCACCTTTACCCGATTATTTCGATTTCTTGGAGCAATCTTGAAGCTTTTCCACTTTCCCTCTTTTCTCTTCCTTTTCTCTTCTCCCTTTTTCTTTCTTCTCTTTTTCTTTCTATCTTTTCTTTTCTTTCTCTTTCTCACAACTTATAACTTTCTATTTCTATTTCTATTTTCTACTCTCTCCAACCAAATATCAATTCTTTCAAAAAATACCAATTCTACTAATTCTAACTTATCACTAATTAATAAAAGTCTAAAATACCCTCTTATCCAATTTTTACCCGGAAATTCATAAAACGGTAAAAATCACATATCACACCAATATATCACATTAATTCATCAACATATCATATCATCATATTAATTTCACAAACAAAATAATAATTACTCAATTAAAATAAAAGACTCCAACAAAAATGGGAAATAATCGAATCGGGGCGTTACAACTCTCCCTCACTTTAGAAAATTTTGTCCTCGAAAATATTTCCTGATCCAAACAACTCCGGATACGACTCGCGCATCCTACTCTCCAATTCCCAAGTCATATTGCCTTCCGCAGCGCATCCCCACGCCACTTTCACAAGCGTAATATCCTTGCCTCTTAGCTTCTTGATTTCACGGTCCAAAATCCTAACCGACAAAGCTTCCACCGTAAGGTTATCTCTTACCTCAACCTCGTCCATAGGAATAACATATGACGGATCCGGAACATACTTCCGAAGTTGCAAAACATGGAACATATCATGCAAATTCGAAAGATTCGGAGGCAACGCTACACGGTAAGCCACATCACTAACTCGTGCAGTAATCTGATACGGCCCAATAAAACGAGAAGTCAACTTCTTCGACTTCAAAGCACGACCCACACCCGTAACCGGTGTAACTCTCAAGAATACATGGTCACCTTCCTGAAACTCAAGATCCTTCCTCCTTTTGTCATGATAACTCTTTTGTCTACTCTGAGAAGCTCTCATCTTCTCCCGAATAAACTTCACCTTTTTCGTAGTTTGTTGTACCATCTTCGGTCCAACTACCGTTCTCTCTCCGGTTTCATGCCAACACAAAGGTGTTCGACATCTCCGACCATACAAAGCCTCAAATGGTGCCATACCAATACTCGAATGAAAACTGTTATTATAGGTGAACTAAATCAACTCTAAATAACTATCCAAAAGACCACCTTGTTCTAGCACACAAGCACGCAACAAATCCTCTAACGATTGAATCGTCCTCTCGGTTTGACCGTCCGTTTGCGGATGGTAAGACGAACTCAATCTTAGCTTAGAACCTAAAGCCTTTTGCAAACCTTCCCAAAACCTCGATGTAAATCTTGGATCTCTATCCGATACAATACTCTTAGGAACTCCATGTAACCTCACAATCACCGAAACATAAATCTCGGCTAGCTTCTCCAAAGAATAACTAATAAACATCAGAATAAAGTGAGTAGATTTAGTAAGCTTATCCATAATCACCCAAATAGAATTATGACCTCTTTGCGTATTCGGCAAACCCGTAACAAAATCCATCGATATATTATCCTATTTCCATTCTGGAATATCTAACAGTTGCATCAAACCACTAGGCCTCTGATGTTCCACCTTAGACTTCTGAAAAGTTAAACACGTATACATAAAATGAGCTACATCTCTCTTCAATCCGGACCACCAAAAGATATTTTTCAAATCTTGATACATCTTATTCGCTCCCGGATGAATACTTAAATTACTCCGGTGTCCCTCTTCCAATATCATCTTTTTCAACTCCTCATCATCGAGAATACAAATACGACCACGGAATCTCAAAACTCCAAAATTATCAACCTTGAAATCCTCATTCTCATTCATCATCAAATCAACAAATTTCAAATCCAACTTTTGCTTTTCACAAACGGTTGCAAGAAAATCATTCGTAACATGAAGCATACCAAGTCTCACACTTCCCGGCGTCATCTCGCAAACCAAACTCAAATCTCTAAAATTCTCCAAAAGTTCCCATTCTCTTATCATCAATGCGGACATATGTAACATCTTACGACTCAAGGCATCGGCCATTACATTCGCCTTACCCGGATGGTAATTCAAAGCAAAATTATAATCCTTCAAAAGTTCTAACCATCTCCTTTGTCTCATGTTCAATTCCTTTTGATCAAATAAATACTTCAAACTTTTGTGATCACTAAAAACTTCAAATCTTGCACCATAAAGATAATGCCTCCAAATTTTTAGAGAAAAAACCACGGCCACTAATTCCAAATCATGCATAGGATAATTCTTTTCATGCACTCTCAATTGTCTTGAAGCATAAGCTACAACTTTTCCATCTTGCATCAAAACACCACCTAACCCAAACAATGAAGCATCACAAAACACCACAAATGGTTCCATCGGATTCGGAAAAATCAAGATCGGAGTCGTTGTTAACCTTCTCTTAAGTTCCATAAAACTCTCTTCACAATGAATATCCCAAATGAAAACCTTTCCCTTACAAGTCAACTGCGTTAACGGAAGTGCCAACTTTGAAAATCCTTCAATAAACCTTCGATAATAACCCGCCAAGCCTAAAAAGCTTCGAATCTATGTAACCGATCTAGGAACTTTCCATTGCATTACCCCATCAATCTTGGATGGATCAACACTAATACCACAATCGGAAATAACATGCCCAAGAAAACTTACCTTCAACAACCAAAACTCGCACTTTGACAACTTAGCATACAATTGTTTCTCTTTCAAAATCTGTAACACAATCCTTAAATGCTCTTCGTGAGACTTAGAATAAATCAAAATGTCGTCGATGAACAAAACCACAAAACGATCCAACTGATCATGAAAAATACGATTCATGTATTCCATAAACACACTCGGCGCATTAGAAACTCCGAATGGCATCACAGAATACTCGTAATGACCATACCGTGTCCTAAAAGCCGTCTTTTGAATATCCTCCTCTTTCACACAAATTTGGTGATATCCTGATCTCAAATCAATCTTACTAAAAACACGCGCACCCACCAATTGGTCCATCAAATCATCAATCCTCGAAAGCGGATACTTGTTCTTAATTGTCACCTTATTCAACTGTCGATAATCAATACATAACCGCATACTTCCATCCTTCTTCTTTACTAACAATACTGGTCCACCCCAAGGAGAAACACTCGGCCTAAAAATATCTTATCCAACAATTCATTCAATTGCTTTTTCAATTCTACCAACTCTGAAGCTGACATACGATACGGTGCCATCGAAATCGGTCTAGTACCCGGAACTAGATCAATAGAAAACTCAACCTCTCTTTCCAGCGGTACATCCTTTATATCGTCCGGAAACACTTCTGGAAAATCACACACCACTGGAAACCTACTTATCTCCACTTCGCTCTCCACTAACAACGATGCAAACAAACCAAACAATTGAGCTTCGTCCACTAAAAGTTTCTTCAACTCTTTCATGGATAGGAAACTCTCTTCTTCACCATCATCCAAAAAAGGAAACATTACTAACTTATGATAACAATCTATATGAACTCGATTAAATTGCAACCATTTCATGGCCAAAATCACGTCCAAACCTTCCAACGGTAGACAAACTAAATCCATAACAAAACCTTTATAATACATGGTCAAAGAACAACTTACACACACCAAAAAAGTAGTTACTGACCCTGAAGCAGGAGTCTCAATAACCATCTCACCACCCCAAGAAGACATAAACAAATTCAAACGCTTAGCGCACTCAAGAGAAATGAACGAATGAGTCGCTCCCATATTAATAATAGTAACTAAAGACGTACTATTAATAAAGCATGTACCTTTAATCAAACGGTCTGCAATAGTAGTATCCTTCCCGACTAATGCAAACACCTTTTCGCCCGCCTGAGCTTGCTTCGACTTAGTACACTTAGTAATAATGTGACCGACTTCCCCATAATTAAAGCACTTTACAACATTTCTCCTACACTCGATAGTAGCATGCCAAAGACCTCCACAGTTTGAACATTTCACAATATTCTTCCCACACTCAAAAGACTTGTGGCCTAGATCGCCACACTTGTAACACTTAACGGGACCAGAACTTCCTCCACCAGATCTCCTATCAAAGTTTCCCCTATGTTTGCCCTTATCAGCGGGTGTCACATAAGGTCCGCTTCTAACTTGTTGCTTCCCTTTACTTTCATTCACACTCTTGTAATGTGTAGAACGAGCTCTTCTATCTTCTTCAAAAATTCTACAACATTCAGTCAAATCTGAAAACCTTCTAATCCTCTGATATCCCACAACTTGCTTAATCTCAGGACGCAAGCCATTCTCATACTTAATACACTTAGAAAACTCAGCAGTAGCAGCAGCATAATGAGGATGAAACTGAACCAATTCCACAAATTTAGCAGTATAGTCAACCACTGACATACTACCTTGCTTCAGCTCAAGGAATTTCATTTCCTTCTTTCCCTTCACACTCTCAAGGTAGTACTTCCCTAAGAATTTAGTACGAAAAACTTCCCAAGTTATCTCTTCATCCTCCTCCTCAAGGGTTTGACTTCTACCGACCCACCAATCACCGGCTTCTTCCTTCAGCATGTGAGAACCAAGTCTCACCTTGCTCTCTTCAGCACAGTCCATGACTCTGAAGATTCTTTCAATCTCCTTCAACCAATTCTGAGCACCATCTGGATCAAATCTTCCTTTGAAGACCGGCGGTTGATTCTTCCTGAACTCATCATTCGCATTCACATTTGGCGCTCCCTGCACCGCCCTAGCCATTGCTTCCAAAGCAGCAGCCATCGCATTGTCGTTTCTACCAGCCATATTATGATTGTTCCCAAAGACAACAACAAGATTAAACAAAAGTTCAATCACAACAACATCAAGACAGACACAACTGACTCGAACACTGGCTCTGATACCACTTAATGTAACACCCCCTTTCTATACCCACAAATAATCAATTAAATCACTTAGGCACATGTTAAAAATTTCATCAGTGTATATTTGAAAAACGGTATAAAAGAGGCATGCCACATTATGCTTGAAATTGAAAACATATAACACCTGCTCATTCAAAGATATGCAACGATGGGGTAGTTTTCAACATAGGGAATCTAATCCTTACACCCATATCTCCAAAGATATAATTACACAGCGGAAACCAAATCAACAACATCAAACATATATATTTTCATTCATATATATATATATATATATATATATATCAACAAGTTTGATGCCAACAACAATATTCATGTTTATACAAAACATCCATCCAACAGATACATATACACAATGCATCACAAAAATGGCACTAAGCCAACCTAACTACCCGGTGCTACATATCAGAGCCGACCGACCAAAAGATGAAGACGAGCTTCACAAAAATATGCCATCCAGCAACCTATTCTGCAATGCCTCATAGAGCATCATAAAACAACAGAAGGGTGAGAAACATTATCATAATAATATTGCATATTATTATATATCTCAACATATAAAATGCACATAAAGCATATTCTCACCACAATTCATACCTCATCACCTATACACATCGCAACGTGTACATACACTAATCAAACATGTTCATCATGCACCAAATCACTATTTCACATAACTCGTATTATTTATGTTTATTCCTCAATTTAATTCGTTCCACATAAACATATGACTAGCCATATTTAATCACCCATATACATTACAAATGTATAAATCACATACATATACACATATCAAACATGCATATATTCAAACAAGTATGTTTCATCACACATACTATCATCTCCATAATACTCCAAATAAACATATGTACATTCATGTTTATTTCTGCATATCATAATTAAAATGATAAAATATAACTCATAGAGACCGACACACGACTCTATGCAGATGCAAATGCGGTACCAACTCAACATTTCAGCAGGTCCACTCAGGAACCAAATGGAATCATCGCTTGTTACCTAAAGTAACTCCCCTTCGGGCATACAATGTTCCCCATTGCTCACACCCCACATGGGCACACAATGTTTATGGATTGCTCACACCCCACACAGGCACACAATCTGATTGCTCACACCCCACACGGGCACATAATCAATGTGAATAAATCACCCATCACTCACACCCCACGCGGGCACACGATGTTTCTAGATTGCTCACACCCCACACGGGCACACAATCCGATCGCTCATACCCCACATGGGCACACGATCTTGTTGTAGTCAACGCTCACACTCCACATGAGCACACGATGCTACAACAGATTCACAAAGAATCCCACATCACAAGAATGGATAAATTATGCTTACATGCAAAATTACACACAACATTCTTGAAAATGCATACATATTCACAATATAGTTATGCATTCATCTCATACAATTAGCATACATTCGCAATTAATTTAAGCAATGTATCTATTTGCCAAACGGCCACAATACAACAATCAAACCCACAATTCTATAATTAACATAATTACGTTTTATCGGAAAAGTCGGATACCCGAAACTCAAGCTACGGATTAAAACACATAACCCCTCAAAACTTACAAGTCGTTGAGCGCCCTCTCGCTCGTTGAGCGAGAATCGCCCTGGAACGTTCGTTGAGCGAGGGAAGCTCGCTGAGAGACCACTACGATTTCTAGAATTTCCAGCAGCATAACAATCAACCTTAAACACTCCAAATACCCAAAAGACTTCCATAAACATGATCAACAACATATTCTAGCTATCATACTTCGGCAATAACGATTTGCAACCGATTAATCCATAAATTTCTCACATTTTCTCTCAAACCCTAACTATTCATCTTCTCTAAACTTCCATCAAAACCAAAACTCAACCAATAAAACACATACATAATTATACACAATATTAAGATAACAATTCTTATCACCCTTACCCGATTATTTCGATTTCTTGGAGAAATCTTGAAGCTTTTCCAACTTTCCCTCTTTTCTCTTCTTTTTCTCTTCTCCCTTTTTCTTTCTTCTCTTTTTCTTTCTATCTTTTCTTTTCTTTCTCTTTCTCACAACTTATAAATTTCTATTTCTATTTCTATTTTCTACTCTCTCCAACCAAATATCAATTCTTTCACAAAATACCAATTCTACTAATTCTAACTTATGACTAATTAACAAAAGTCTAAAATGCCCTCTTATCCAATTTTTACTCGGAAATTCATAAAGAGGTAAAAATCACATATCACACCAATATATCACATAATTCATCAACATATCATATCATCATATTAATTTCACAAACAAAATAATAATTACTCAATTAAAATAAAAGACTCCAACAAAAATGGGAAATAATCGAATCGGGGCGTTACATGTACTGGGGCAACATGATGAAACGAGAAGAAAATAAAATGCAATCTATTAATTGAGCAAGAAATTCACCGATTAAGACAATACATGGTGTGCCATACTACTTTGTTGATATCAAGAATGGATCTGATCAAGTATATATTTGAGAAACCAACAGTAACGGGGAGAATAGCAAGATGGAAAATGTTATTAATTGAGTAAGACATCCAATATGTTACTCAAAAAGCCATTAAAGGAAGTATATTAGCATATCACCTGGCGCACCAACTATTTGAGGACTATCAACCCATGCAATTCGACTTTCCAGACGAAGATGTTATGACTATGGAAGACGATCTTACTCCAGAAACGTATGAAGGACCTGAACCTGGGTCTCGATGGAAACTTATATTTGATGGAGCCTCTAATGCATAAGGACAAGGAATAGGAGTTGTTATAACTTCTCCAACAGGGTTTCATATTCCCTTTACAACTAGGCTTTACTTCCCTTGCACCAAAAACATGACAGAATATAAAGCATGCATCTTGGGAATTGATGAGGCAATCAATCTAAAGATCAAGATCTTGGAGGTATATGGGGACTCAGCCCTTGTCATTAATCAAATCAAGGGAGAATGGGGAGCATATAAAGATAAACTACAACAGTATCGGGACCATATTTGAGATAAGATCACTTACTTTGATGAGATCACTTTTCAACACATTCCTCTGGAACAAAATCAACTAACGGGCGCTCTGGAAAACTTGGCCTCCATGTTCAAATTCAAATGGTATAATGAAGCACCGACTATAATAATTCATTGATTGGATGAACCCTCATATTATGCAATATTCGAAGCAGAAGCGGATAATAAACCTTGGTTCCACGACATCAAACAGTTTCTCTTGAAGCAAGAGTATACCGAAAACGCGTCAAACGGGGATAAGAAGACTCTCAGAAGACTGGATGCCCAATTCTTCCTCAACGGGAATGTGCTTTATAAAAGGAATCATGACATGGTGCTACTCAGGTTCCTGGATGGGTACAAAGCTTATATGCTTATTAAGGAGATACATGAGGAGTCATTTGGCACGCATGTTGTAATACCCCGTATTTAATTAGATGCTCTGGATAATATTAATTGAATTTAATAAGGTTCCAGTGTGCTCTAAGAATTAAAATAAATTAGAGAAACTAATGAACTTAAATTAATTAATTAAGTATTATCTGACTCAGAGATTTTATTAAATATTTGACTCAGGGACATTTTTGGATACTCTCAATTTGGACCAGTTAGTGTTACTAACTGATAGTTATTGTTGTATTTATTATAAAAAGAGAAAGAAGAGAAATTTTGTAAGAAGGAAAAGAAAGAAAGGAGAGAAAGAGAAGAGAAGAAAAATAGAGGAAAGGAAGAAGAGCAAAACCCTAAAGCTTCAAGATCATGAATCATCGCCATTTCTTCTTTGAATCTTCATCTTCACCAACCTCCTTTTCATTGGCAAGATGGGTTCATAGCTATAAACTTTTCCTTTTTGGTTTTGGTAGAGTTTTTAGGGTTTATGAGTTTTAGGGCATTTTTATGAAAAATCCTAAAATCGTTGAATTAATCGGTTATAAATCGATATAAATGCTCGTGTATGTTTCCTATAGGTGTAGGAACATATTTGAAATGTTGTTTTGATGTTTGGAAAAGTTTGGTTTGGATTGTGGAGCTTACTGTCATGAAAAACTCGTATTTTCTGCTGTCTGGGTTCGGTTAACCGGTTAATGGAATTGATTAACCGGTTAACGCATTTGAAAATGCGCTACTGCCACTGTTTTGGTCTGGTTAACCGGTTAAACATATAGGTTAACCCGTTAACGCTCTAAGTGTGTGAGAAAATGTTTATTTTTCCAAACTTTGAAAATTCATAACTTTTTACTCGGTTATCCGATTTAAGCGTTCTTTATATCGTTGGAAAGCTAAATTTATGTACTTTCACATGATGTCGACAAATATTATTTTCACCCGACTTTTACTCGACTTTTCCGATTAACCGTAATTTTGTAAAGTTAAGGAATTGCAATAGTAATCTATTGTGAAAGGTATGCCTAATCATGAGGATTGATTGAGAGTAGATACATGAGATTATTGTGAGAATTGTTTTATAGTGATAATTAAACTAAAATGTTAGAATTATTTAATTGAGAACTATATAATTAAAAGCATCAAGAATGGAGAAGAGTGAGGAAATCTTACCATAAACCAATAGTGTGGCCTAGTATTGTGTCTAGAAATTGTTAGATGGTATGAGTTGTGAGATGCGTAGTTTTACATAGGTTGTTGTGAATCGTTAGCGTTCTATACACATGGCCTCTGGAATAGTCTTGTGTAAGTCTTGAGGTGGGTTATCTTTAGTCCCATGAGAAGCATCCGTAAGGACTAGAGGTGTGTACGACCTGAGGTCCTCCGTAAAGTTTCGTGTAAGTCTTGAGGCGGGTTATCCTTAATCCCACGAAAAGCATCCGTAAAGGCTTGAGGTACCTCTTAGTGAGACGGGATAGTGGTGGATTTGAGTAATACGTTAGGTCCTCCATAAAGTCTTGAGTAAGTCTTGAGGTAGGTTATTATGAGTCCCACAAGAAGTATCCATAAAGATTTGAGGTATGTATTACACTGGGACCTCTGTAAAGTCTTAAGCAAGTCTTGAGGTGGGTTATTCTGAGTCCCACGAGAAGCATCCATAAAGACTTGAGGTGTGTATGTTACTAGATCCTCTGTAAGGTCTTGAGTATGTTTTGAAGTGAGTTGCTTTGAGTCCCACGAGAAGCATCCGTAAAGGCTTGAGGTGAGTACTATATTGAGTTACGCGTGAAGTTTTGAGTAAGTCTTGAGGTGGTTATTCTGAGTCCCATGGGAAGCATCTGTAAGGACTTGAGTGAGTGTTATATCGAGCCCTCCGTAAGGTCTTGAGTAAGTCTTGAGGTGGGTTATCTTTAGTCCCACGAGAAGCATTCGTAAAGGCTTGAGGTAGATGTTTCACTCCTTTAGTGGCGTGAGATTTGTATGGACCGTTTGTTCCATCTCGTACCAGATCCTTTTGAGAGGTAACGTTAAGACTTGGGTTAGGTTTGATAGAACCCTTAGAGCCGAGAGAACTCTAAGATAGGGAACCCACTGAGATGTTGTTATCTCACCCCACTATTGTTGTTGCTTTTCAAGTTTCTTTTGCAGGTTTGATTTACAAGTGGAGCTATGCTCGGGATGTTTCAAGCGAAGCATAGAATTAGTCTTCTGCTATGTATTTCTTTATCTTTGTACAATAATGGATATTGTATTATTCTTAGTTTTTATTTTAGTATGACTTCCATGTCTTGTGCCATAGTTTTTATTGTTTTTAGAATTGGACAAGAATGTGAATTATACTAGTAGGTATTTATGATGGTGTCAGTATCAAAAATTAACTCTGTATGATATTATTCTAGATATATATTATATGGGTGTTACAGTTGGTATCAGAGACGGTCGTATCCTCGACCTAGCCTTGAAACATCATAAGTAAATCTTTCTTGCCTCTTAAGTGTGTCTGGCCGGCATGATTCTTAATATCATACTATGTAGTAATGGGTCTGATCAGCCTAGTGCTACGTATGTGGTAGGTAGGATCATGGATGTGCGACAATGAGGATTTCGTAGTGTCACCGTAACTTGTGTTGTGCGAGTGGGCTCAATCCAAGAGTTAGCAGAAGGGAGCTTTGGTCAACTCAGTTGGAGTCTTCACAAGAGTTCTACTTCCTGTAACATGGAGTTGCAAAGTAGTATGTTGTTTCAGAAATCTTTTGGAATGGATAGGGTCTGAAGAGTAAAGATCTCTACAGGATGAGTGGTCAGTGTACCAAGGAATACGTAAATTCACTAGTGGATCAGTATTGGTCATTGGTATGGACAAGAGTGTTGAGAAACCTCGTTCCACGAAAAGAGAAGATGTTTTATGTAACGTGTGACTTGAGGTTCAGGAATGAGTTAATTGTTAGTGTTTCAAACCTAAGATCGTAGTGGCATCTTGGATGAGCAATGGCATTTCAAGGAATGTATTCGGATAATAACTTGCATATGGATAAGAGTTACGAGTAAAGAATGTTCATTTTCTTTTGGGAGCCTAAAGTGGTGGCGAAACGTGGAAAGAAACACGAGGATGTGCTTACACGTTTCAAGCGAGACATGTATACCCCGAACGAAAGATAGAAGACTAGAGTTGTATATCCGGTTGTGTCCGAGGAGACAAAGCTTATAGTGATACACCAGGGTGTTATAATTTAGTAAGAGATTAATTCATAATTGTGTAGTGACCCAATGAATGGTATAAGGTATAGTATCAGAGGAAGATTAGGCTCTATTTAATGATATGAGGTATATGAAGTATGGAATTGATGCAATTGTGTTAAGTGTTAGAGTAAACACATTGGACTTGGAAGGATTTCTAGTAAGATGGATTATGTTGGGTGTGAAAAGATTACCGCAGAGCGTGAAGTTAATACGGTATGGAAGCGGTCTTAGCAGTGCAATATGAGAAAGTGATAACGAAATGTATGTTTGACAAGTGTACAAGGGAATTGTTAAGTCATTGTCGAGACTAAAGTGAGGAAGTGTAAGGAATGACAGTTCGCTCATTAGGACTCTGGTGGTATGATTACTATTGCCTAGAATCGTCGGTTGATATGGTTGTAACTTTTGTATACGATTGGAATAAGTTTGGGAGCTTTAGGTAACAATGAGAACCAGAATCATGCTTCTGTGTTTGAAGTAATAAGATTGCCCTCTAGGTAGCGCCTGATTATAGAGTGGTGTTTTAAGCCTCTTTTAGCTACTGGAAATTAAGTTTTGCGCGAAGTAATTGGTTACCCTCCTGGTAGTGACCGATTATCGTTGTTGAGTTTTGGATTTTTCTAAGATGCATACATTTAGACTTGAGTGTCCGGGTGGAGCGTTCTTGTTACTGATAGCTGTAGACACCCTAAATTTTCCCTCTGGCTTTTATGTCTTTGTCTGTTTTTTCGTTTTTTGCATTCATATACATTTCGCATACCATTTGCATAGGCTCCTGAGTCATGGGATCGTATCTTCTAAGGAATTAGGGTTTATTTCCTGATTAAGTGATATTCAAGGTTTTTTATATCTGCAAGGATTATTCGATTCAACTGGACCGTCATCAGGCTATTTTCTTCTTCTTCTTCAAGATACAAGAGTTGGGTTCCAATTCAAAGTTACCTCTTTCAGTAGACAATTTATCAGTCATTGTGCATCCAGGATCAAGTTGTCGTGTGTGGATCGTGCGAGAGATCAGGCTCATCTTCATGATCAGCGGTTGTGATTTAGATGTGTTCAATTTGTGGATTTATTTCCTCCTTGATTGGTCCAGACAGATCCAAAATGAGTCAGGATTTTACTTTGTCATAAGGATAGTTACTTCAGATGGATATTATTTCAGTGACAAATCAGGCAGTGGTTCAGGAGCGTGTTCATCCCTTTTTTTTATCAGAAGTTGTTGAAAGAATTTCAAGTGTGGTCCTTAGTTTAAATTTAGTCAGGGTGCATTAATGGAAGATATTAGTGAAAGCTCTGTTAAAGTTTATTTCGATTTTTATTCGATAACCTTTTCTCATATCCAAATCCATTTATTAATTTCATCGACCAATACCCGATTTAATTTCCATATCCCATTATTCATCATTTATTAATTTCATTTTTTATCCATTTCATTTCAAATCCATTAATCCCATTTCTTTATTATTTTAAACCATATATCTTTTCTTACTTATTTCCATTAAAATCCATATCTCCAAAAAACCATCTTCTCACATTCAAGTGCCAACAACTTCTTTTTATACATACAAAAAAAAACCTCATACACAAAAACTCACGCAACACATCAGCAGCACAACAAATGATTCCCATACTGCACACACCATAGTGACTCCAACATTTATTATCAACATAAAAAAAAGAGAGAGAAGGCAATTGCAGCGGAAACTGGCCTTACATCACGCATATCACTCACACATGAGGACCCCACCACTCACACAATTCATCAGCTGGCCATATGGGGTAACACGCACAACACCTCATAAAATCCCGTACATACAATACCTCGCAAGAGAAGTTGATCGAAAAAAAAGGGGTTTTACTTTTGGCAACTCACGCACAAAAAGCTACTCTCATTTTTTTCATAACTGATCATCACAAATCACCCCCCAACTTCGAATTCCTTTTCCGGAAAAGCAAACCAAAACACAGCTTCTTCTTTACCTTTACTCATCACACCATTACGCGGACCCGCACATTTTTCACCAATACACCAATTCTCCGCCACTCTCCGTCACACTTCTCACACTCTTCCATTTTCTCATCAACCCACAACCACCTTCATTTCATCAATAACTCTTCTTCAATACCTTTCTCCATCATCACTTTAAACCACCACCCCTGTCTTCTTCATAAACATCATTCATTCCCTCCATTAACCCGCCACCACCGCACATCAATAACAAACTACGCCACTCTTCCATAGCCTTCGAACATAACAATCTGAAAACCATCAAGAACAAACCAACACCAACCTCAACGCACCTTTCACGACTCCATTTTCAAACCTTTCATAAAACACATCAACAACAACAAACCGGATCCTCCCTCAAACCATTTTCCGTCTTCATCAATCTTCACCGCACCCTCAACTTCTTAACTCACCGAAACCACCCCTGTTTCGGCAAAACCGCAGCTCACCTTCACACCGCAACAACCTCACTCTTCTCCAACCATCACCGCTACAGTTTCAACAACACAAACATTTCACCAACTGCAACCTCCATCCTAAACCACCACTAAACATCAACACCCTTTCATCACCTTCAACAAATCCATAACCTAACATCAATGGTCACCACCGCACACAAATCGGAAACGAAAATCAGAAAACAGAATTAGAATAAGAAGAGCGGAGAGATCGAAACCAGAAGAAGTTCAGAATCACCGCGAGCAAATCAAAGATGAGGGTGAAATCGTCGTATCCGCGCAAGCCAAGGTGACGAGGGTGAATTTGGCGTCGTCGTTTGTTGAAGGTGAAATCGACGAAGTTGAAATCGTCGTCGTTTGGGGAACAAAGCCCTGGACCTTGAAGAAGACGAAGAGGGATGAAGGTCCTTGAAAGTGAGCGCGGCGGCGATCTTGTTTTTCCCGTGAAGAAGAAGCGAATCTCATGTTGACCTGAGTTTTTCCTCTTTTTGTGCTGCTTTATGTTAACCTTATTTTCGTTTTGCATATGTTAATTATCATTTCGTTTTCTTTATTATGTTATTTATTTCATTATTTATATTGTTAAAATCTTCTTGTGACCATTGTTAAAAGACAACACATACGCCCATGCTCTAATGTCTATTGGTTTCGTTTTCTTTGCACCTTCGTTTTCGTTACTGCGGCCCCTGCGATGCTGATACAATTCATTTGGGCCTTAAACCATGAAATTTTTATTCACACCATTATTTTGTTGCTTGTACTCCCTAGATCTGAGTTTAGGAGTTAATGGGCCTAGATTCTTGGCCTGATTGTTATTTGCTGCCAATGATTTTATTTTTTCACCTCCCTTTGTTTGGTTGATTGTTTTTTTTTTCTTTCCTTTTATCAATTATTCATGCTAATTCTTGAATTAATTTTTCTTGTTAACTTTGTGAATAAATTCCTTGTTGATAATTTCCATTTGAATATTGATGCATTTTTGTCTTAATTAACTCTTGAGTTATCTTTTGGCAGTGATTCACACTTGAGTTTGCTAAGTTGATTGAAGGTAGGAATTGTCGTTACATACACTACTGTTTTACATAAGCTGGATTGTTCGTGTGAAGTTTCTGACAAATATTTTTGAATTCTTGTGCGCATATTGAAGAGGCAACGGACCTTCTCCGTTAGGTACCACTGAGGACCGACTTTACTTGTTGTATGCTGCTGCATCTGGAAGTCCTACTGGTGTAGGCTCTGTCTGTGCATTATTCGATTATTCCATATCGCATTCTCATCTCTTTATCTTATTTCTTCTCCATTCTGCATTCCTTATCTGCATTCTTATTCATCTTCATATTGCATTCTCATCTCCTCATTTTCATTCTTTTTCATCTTATCCTTCTTCCTCATTTTTCTTTCTTGCCTTGCGTGAGGTGTGCTTAGGCCACCATGGAGCTTCTCCTTTCATCTTTCTTTTCTTATTTCTTTCTTCTTTTGGATAGTAAGACTCACTAACCTAGGACCATCTGAGCATGTGAATATTAGGATTAGACTTTTTCCCCTTAGAATTTTTCCTTTGAGATCCTTTGGTGCTCTCTCTTCTCATCTTCAAACTTAATTCTAACTCACTTAATAAAGGTTGAGTACTTTCATGTGACATGGGACTTTGCTATGAGATTCTTGCACGCGTTCCGTTTCGGGGCGAGGTGTGAGTCATCACTCGTGGTGGATAGGTCTTAGCATGAGTACTTCATAAAGAAAAGCTAAAAAACACATCTTAATCCGAAAACCACAAAAATACTTAATAATGGTAATAGGCCAGTGTGCTTAAGCCTTCACTTGTGGGACTAACTTTGGGGATTTCCTCCATAGATAGGTGTGCCTCTTGCGCATTCCATTTCGGGATGATGTGAGACGTACACATCCCATTGAGTAAGACTTAGGTACACTCACCTATGCAAACCTTCACTCGTAAAAGCTTCATAAAAAACACCAAACAAACAATAAGCGTCTTTCCTTCGGGAATTCTCTTCTCACCTCATTCGCTCCGTACGCGAACTTGCTCCTACTTGTCACTTTGCAAGACGGTTACGCACTCGTCGTCCGAGTCTGCAACACCTGAGCAGTGGCATAGGCAGTTCAAGCCTTTAATTCACAAGCAATTTCCTTTTGGTACCCCTAGTTAGGGGAACTACGACGTCTCTGATCCTCATTATCCTGATGAGGTACGTAGGCAGCGGGGTAGGGCCCGTTCGAGCACAATCTTTATTTTCCCTACATTTTTCCTTTTGCTTTCTTATTTCAGTTCTTTTCCAGTTCCAGTTTCTTTTCATTTTCATTTCTTTTGCTGCAGTTTTCATCCCCTCACCCTTTGAAACAATTTCTTTGTAAGCGTGGATCCCGTCGGGTACGGCGGACGATCTGGGTGCTTATACCTTCCCAGGTCGTAACCGACTCCCGGACCCAGATCTTTGGTTTGCAGGACCTTGTCCTTTCCTTCTTCTGGTTTGTGCAGCATTACCTTTCCCATTCATTCGGGATAAAAATGCCTGGCTGGCGACTCTAACCTTTCCGCGCCACTTTCGTGTTTGTACTAGGATGGAAGTTCGGGGAGCGACAGCTGGCGACTCTGCTGGGGACTGCACACCAGATGATCTTTGGTTCCTCTGTGAGTCTCTCCTAGCGCTTGTGTGGTTCCGTTTCATTGGGTGATGTTTGTTTGTTGTGGCTTGTTGTATTTTATTGTTGTTTATTTACAGCTTTATTTCAGTATTTATTTTCCGCATCATGTATATCATACCGGACTGTCTGGACTGGTTTTCTGTTTGGTGGGCTCGGGTGATATTGTTTCTGAGAGATAAGCCAAGTACCCGGCTTGAGTTCACCCTAGGATTAGAGTGGACATATTGTACTCACATGTGACATGATGAGTGGCGATGTGTTTCACGCCCAGATTGCGACCGTCTTGGAAATATCTTGTGTGGGGATTTCCTCCACTTCGGGATATGACCTTGATAGTTATGTGCATATGGGGACCGATCATTGAGAACCTTTGTGGAAACAACCCTCTCCAGTGGTGGCAGTGGCAGACCACATTTTGTGGCAAACCCATTCGCACCCGAGGGTCCACTGGGGACTCGCATAGGATGGCCTGGTTCTCTTATAGGAGCTCAGTCAAAACATCTAGTCGTATGACAATAGTACTGTATCCTACGGGCTGAATGTACTATCGTTTCTCGATTTCAGCGCTCGAAGCTGGAGACTTATAAGGGATGCTTGTTTTTCCCGGACTCAGCTGAGGCCTCCCTGCGTAGTACATAATGCCAAACCGATTCCCTGATCTGGTCATGAGCCATTTCTCGGAAATGGTGAAAGTATTATTGCTATTCGGCTTTGAGAATCCGTGATGTTTGACCCGGAGCACACTTGTGAGAATGGGAAGGGGTTTACAGGTTTGCAGGAACCCATGACCTCAACATACCCTCATTACCAGTGCAGTCTTATGTTTTGATCCGGTCACTATGATCCTGAAGTTCTTGTCCTTTGGTTTTGGGCTACTATTTTGGTTATTATGCGGAGATCTTGTGGTTACAGACACTCGATTCTTGGCAATATTCCAGATTCCAGGAAGTTTCCAGCTGTGATCCCATGTCTTTGCATCTTTTGCATCATCATATTGCATTTTGCATCTGCATAAGCATTGCATTTTCTTCTTCCAGAGAGCTCATCCTTCCTCTTTTGTCCGCCAGCCAGCTGATTTCCCAGTACTCAGTTTGAACAAGTGGTAACTGCTGGAAGACGGAAAAAAAAGTGGTTTGAAGCTAGACTGAGCATTTGTCAGGAACTAAGAAAGGGTCAGATTAGAAGTCGTCAGTAGCTATGTCAGAGAGCAACCGTCAGAATGTTGAGTTTCCACCTGGTTTCACTTCGATGACCAATTCTTTGTATGGTCTTTCTCATGATGAGGATCTTCCACAAGTGAACAACCTTACTCAAGCTCAGCCTGCACAGACCCCGATTGTGAATCAGAATGTACATGAACCATCTGTTGTCCGAGGTGGGCCTTCATCTTCTTCTGATTCTACAGATTATCAAAGTTTCGCTTTCCCTTTGCCAAACTTCCAAGGGGAAATCCCTCTTGTGAAAACCAAGGATCCCCAAACTTTTGATCCTGCCGAAAGGTTTCGTGTGTTGGATGAGAAACTCAAAGCCTTAGCGGATCCTGATGCCTTTGGTTTTGATGCTCTAAACCTGTGTTTGGTGCCTGGTCTTGTCATCCCTCCAGATTTTAAGACCCCTAAGTTCGAGAAGTACACTGGTGTCAGTTGCCCGAAGCGTCATTTGGTGATGTTCTGCAGAAAAATGACTTCTCATGCCCACAACGATAAGCTGATGATTCATTGTTTTCAGGACAGTTTGAGTGGGGCATCCTTAAGTTGGTATATGGATTTGGAAAGCAGCCGTATTCGATCTTGGAATGATTTATCCAGAGCTTTCGTAAAGCAATATCAGTACAATGTGGACATGGCGCCCAGTCGCATGCATTTGCAGAGCCTATTTCAGAGAATTGGTGAATCTTTCAGAGAATATGCACAACGGTGGAGAGAGTTGGCATCCAGAGTGCAGCCACCACTTTCAGACAGAGAATTAGTTGACCTGTTCGTGGGCACGTTGCAAGGCCCGTACTTGGAAAGAATGAGTAGCATTGGGACATCAAGCTTCTCTGATTTGATGATAGTTGGAGTACGCATCGAGAGTCTGCTCAAAAGTGGAAAGATCCAAGACTTTTCAAACATCCCAGCTAGTGAAAGTGAGTTTGTTGTTAGCTCTCAAGAGGAAGAAGGGTATGACACCAGTGCAGTCATGGCTAATTTTGAATATTCCAGACCATCATCTTCTAAGAGATCATCTTTTCCTAGGTCTGGTTACTCTTATGGGCATCGAGAGATGCTCAGAGCACCGTATCAGAAGTCCTGGACTCCTCCTCGTCCAAATCTGCAAGCTCATAGTAGAAGACCTCATAATCAACTTCAGAGTCAGCCTAGGCCTCGCAACAATCTGGAAAGAAGGAATGCTCCTCTTCATCCAGTCCCTATGGTATACAATGAACTATTGCCACATCTAATTCAGAGCTCTTTGGTGGTTCCTAAGTCTCTCAAGCCGTTGCCAGAGTCGTACCCTCCAGAGTACAATCCTCATGAGCAGTGTGGGTATCATGGTGGATCAATGGGGCATTCAACTGAAGATTGCAAAGCTTTTCAGGCCAAAGTACAACAGTTGATCGACAAGGGCTACATATCCTTTCCAGAAGGAAGCTTGGTTGTGCACGTCAACCTCTCACCTGATTAAATTCAAAGACTTCAGAGAAGTGTCTCCTGATTTTAGTGGCTCATACAAGAAGATGTCATCAGAACTGGTGATCATTGTATCCTTTTATCATTTGCATTGTAGTTTCTTTCCTGTTAGCAGCTACTCGTCTTTTAAGCATTGTTATTTTAAATGGTAATGTTAATGTAGTGATCTTGCACTTTTTGAATCAATTATGTCGCATTCGCTCATTTTTCTTTACTTGCATTGAAAAACAAAAAAAAATTGCATCCATTTACCTCCCATTTATTTCACTGTTGTTTAGCAGGTTTGAGGGAGGATGATGACAACTGAATACCCATAATTGTTGAAGGTATGCTTTCGGTTTAGAACTTGCTGATGATGTACAGCATTGTTTCAATTCCCAAACACCGGAGATATAAGGGAGATAGACCTTCGTCAACCCCTTTTGAGCCTTGAAGTAGGAGTTTCTTTTCTAAACGAAAAAACCCTCACATCTAACCCGGGGCAGGGTAGTCATCAGTTAAATTTGACCGAGCGTTCAAATTTCCAAAGGAGTGTGCATCCGAGGATCCATTACCTTTTATTCATCACACCTCGAGAGGTCAAGGGACGTGAAACCACAATGGTTAGCCCTCAACGACAAAGGAATGAGGCAGTCACAACCATTTCAAGCAAGACAGACAAACCTGTGTCGCACGATTTGATCAAAAAGAAAAAAAAAAGAGAAGTAAAGCCCGCTAAGTAAAAAAAAAGAGTGAAAACAAATGACTTAGGAAAAAGTTAGGGCATCCTGCTGGACTTCAAAATAGAAAAAAATTCAAAAAAAAAAGGAATCAGTCCAGGCAAAAGCTAGGGATTACAAAAAAAAAATATCAAAAAGAAAAATATCCCATGAGAACAAGGTCGTGTGACCAGACACAAAGTCAGAATGGGTGACTGTTACTCCAAGAAACCTCATTGGTGCGTAAACCATCAACGTCATTGGTTCCTCAATCATTACAAAACCCTTGTGAGAAGCGAGCGCTTAAGTCGAATTAGCTGAACATAGGACTGGAGAACATCAAGGAGAATGGGTGGCCACAGATAAACTTTGAGCCATAAATCCTTCTTTCTAAAACCGTGAACCAGACCACGTTATAACCCTTGAAAGTCCTAATTGAATCAGGTTCAATTCTGAAAGCATACTACGACAAGGTTGCGTAAGCTGACTCCTAACGATTTGCTTCCTCAGCATTACGTTTGGGCTAATCATCCATTCGTCACACACTATCACAACATTAAAATAAATAAATTCTCAAAACTTGCATGTGAACCGCATTAAAATTACCATTTGTGAATGTACAATTTTAATTGCAAGTCAGTATGTGACATCAGGAAAGTTCCTACAAAGAGCAATCACGAGGGAACTTGATCATTCAACAATGATAACCAGAATCAAGAGCATCTTGTAGGCCTATAAATCAGGGGCATGTTATCCAGTGGTTTTGTCGACCAAGGAATTTTTCAGGGTAAAGCAGATCCCAAGCAGCAGTTGATTGAAGGAACATCATTCAAAAGTCAGTTGATCAGAGTTGAAATTACCAAACAGGGGCAGGCCACCCGAAGTTTTCCGTTGACTAAGGATAAATTCTTCCAATGCTCAGTCAGAAGGAGTCAAGTCGCTTCCATGCTCATACCGGGGCAGGGCACTTCTAGAGATCCCTAAGTGCAACTTTCCTCGAGAGAACATCCAGGTCTGCCATGCCAGGAATTGGATAATCAGTGACAGTCTGTTCAGAGACTCACCCATACAGGGGCAAACTTTAGCTACACAGAGCAAGTTATATCAGTAATCTCGAAGTTCGATACGAGTATCGGGAAATCGTGTTACCCACTCTCGCCTTTGTCACCCTTCTCAACCAGAAGCCTTGTCACTATGGCCTTTCGTCCCATCCTCGGGAGCTTTTCTAGCTTTTCATAAGCGTTGCATAAATCATTTGCATACGTTATTCATGCCGCATCTCTAGAGCATATGCATCATATTTGCATTGAGCATAACTCCCCACAAACATCAGTCTCATCCAGAGGGCCTCGTCTGGCAAACCGCTCAAAGTCCAGTTCTCGTCTGGCAAACCGTTCAAAGTCCAGTTCTCGTCTGGCAAAACTTTTCAAAGTCTAGTCCTCGTCTAGCAGACAAACCCAAAGTCCAGTTCTCGTCTGGCGAACCAACTTCAAATACCAGTTCTCGTCTGGTAGGCGAATCTTTTAACCAGTTCTCGTCTGGTCACCTTTTCATTTAGCCTGTTGAACGCCAGTTCTCGTCTGGTAATCATTCTTTTTCAGAGTCAATTCTCGTTTGATAGTGAACCTAAGGAGTTAGTTCTCATCTGACGACTTATTCTTTGCCCATCAGTTCTCGTCTGTTGGCTTACCTTCAATAAACCGGTTCTTGTCTGGTAATTCACCTTCAAAGTCAAATTGCTTGGCAACCAAAATATACATACCAAAAATATCTATTAACCTGGCCCCGGCCGCCCAAGCATCCTTGTTTAATCGCTCGTAGCTTACATGTCATCATATCCTTAACATCATGAGCATACGTCTACATCTTGCATCATTTGCATTGCATCTTCATACCGCATGGTTTTCGTTTCTTCGTGTGGGGCAAGATCATTGCAAGACTCAATCTGGGGCAGTTATTTCAAGATATGATGAATTTCTGCGAGAGTTTGAAGACACTGGGGCAATTATGGATGCCAAGTCTTCTGTAAAATCCTCTAGAGACGATCGTTCCATAGACGATGCAATCTGAGGCAATTTGAAGAGTAAGGAACGCTTGGTCACTCTGGATAATCAGTATGCAGTTGTTGAGCTCAGAAGTTTGAAACACTGTGTTAATTCTCAGGGAATATCTGGTATTTATTTTACCAGCAGGGCATTGGAAGTTTATTTCTTCCCCAAGCAGAGAATTTTCCTTCAGCCGACAAGGTTTTCTCGCGAGGATTTGTTTATTCTCGTTCAGTCAGAGTCCAATTTTCATTGGCACATCTTCATGACACAGTCGTCGTACCATACTTGGGGAATATTGTGACTTATTTGATTCTCCAACAAAGCCTCTCCTCAGCAGAGCAGCACCAAATATTTTACTCAGCCAGGATAGAAGGTTGACGTTTCCCCAGCTGAGTTAGAGCAGGTGGCATCCCCAGCGGAGCTTCAAGGCTAACTAAATTGTTCTCATCTCCAAGCGGATTTATCTTTCCACAGTGAAGTTTTCCCGGCAGGCAGCTGAAGGCCTTACTTCCCCACAGAGTTAGAATGTCAGAATTCGTTCCCAGCAAGAGTTTGACGAAGCTTCTTCCCCAGCCGAGTCTGAAGATGATCTTTCCCCACAGAGTTCATATCTGATCTTCACTTCCTTCAATGAAATATTTCCCAGCGAAGTTGCCATACTTTTGGGTATTTTGATGATACAGTCAGGTATTCATCACCTCAGTCAGAGTTAGGCATCCAGACCTCTTGATTTGTTTCCCCTGCAGAGTTGTAGCTCTTGTGGCCAATTAGGCATTCGTTTGTTGCTCGTCTGCAATTTCAAATACTCGTCTGTGTTTGGTCATATCATTTGTTGTTTTCTCGTCTGCAAGTTCCAACACTCGTCTGTGTTGTGGATACCCCTCTGTGATTGCTCGTCTGCGACTTCTCAACACTCGTTTGTGTTCTGATATGATATTTGTTATTGCTCGTCTGCAATTCTCAGCGCTCGTCTGTGTTGTGATGTCTCCTATGATGTTGCTCGTCTGCAACTTTCCAGCACTCGTGTGTTTGGTATGCCTGATATTTGTGGATACTCGTCTGTATCATTGCTTGAAGACTCGTCTGTCTTGGCATTCTTATTCCAGATATCAGTTTCAACTTGGAAGAAGCTCGTCTGCTTTTTCTCTTCTTCATATCCCCAGAGCGTCATCTGGTTGGGTTTATTTCCCAGTGTTGCATTCTTCGTCAGAGTGCAAATTTCTGGTCTTTTTGGTATTCAACAACAATTTATCTTGAATGGTCGATAGCCCGTACTATCGTCCTTTTCAGATTAACCGTTGATTGAATAGGGGCAGCTGTAGACACCCTAAATTTGCCCCCTGGCTTTTCTGTCTTTGACTGTTTTTCGTTTTTTGCATTCATATACATTTCGCATACCATTTGCATAGGCTCCTGAGTCATGGGATCGTATCTTCTAAGCAATTAGGGTTTATTTCCTGATTAAGTGATATTCAAGGTTTTTTATGTCTGCAAGGATTATTCGATTCAACTGGTCCGTCATCAGGCTATTTTCTTCTTCTTCAAGATACAAGAGTTGGGTTCCAATTCAAAGTTACCTATTTCAGTAGACAATTTATCAGTCATTGTGCATCCAGGATCAAGTTGACCTTCACACCGCAACAACCTCACTCTTCTCCAACCATCACCGCTACAGTTTCAACAACACAAACATTTCACCAACTGCAACCTTCGTCCTAAACCACCACTAAACATCAACACCCTTTCATCACCTTCAACAAATCCATAACCTAACATCAATGGTCACCACCGCACACAAATCGGAAACGAAAATCAGAAAACAGAATTAGAAGAAGAAGAGCGGAGAGATCGAAACCAGATGAAGTTCAGAATCACCGCGAGCAAATCAAAGATGAGGGTGAAATCGTCGTATCCGCGCAAGCCAAGGTGACGAGGGTGAATTTGGCGTCGTAGTTTGTTGAAGGTGAAATCGACGAAGTTGAAATCGTCGTCGTTTGGGGAACAAAGCCCTAGACCTTGAAGAAGACGAAGAGGGATGAAGGTCCTTGAAAGTGAGCGCGGCGGCGATCTTGTTTTTCCCGTGAAGAAGAAGCGAATCTCATGTTGACCTGAGTTTTTCCTCTTTTTGTGCTGCTTTATGTTAACCTTATTTTCGTTTTGCATATGTTAATTATCATTTCTTTTTCTTTATTATGTTATTTATTTCATTCTTTATATTGTTAAAATCTTCTTGTGACCATTGTTAAAAGACAGCACATACGCCCATGCTCTAATGTCTATTGGTTTCGTTTTCTTTGCACCTTCGTTTTCGTTACTGCGGCCCCTGCGATGCTGATACAATTCATTTGGGCCTTAAACCATGAAATTTTTATTCACACCATTATTTTGTTGCTTGTACTCCCTAGATCTGAGTTTAGGAGTTAATGGGCCTAGATTCTTGGCCTGATTGTTATTTGCTGCCAATGATTTTATTTTTTCACCTCCCTTTGTTTGGTTGATTGTTTTTTTTTCTTTCCTTTTATCAATTATTCATGCTAATTCTTGAATTAATTTTTCTTGTTAACTTTGTGAATAAATTCCTTGTTGATAATTTCCATTTGAATATTGATGCATTTTTGTCTTAATTAACTCTTGAGTTATCTTTTGGCAGTGATTCACACTTGAGTTTGCTAAGTTGATTGAAGGTAGGAATTGTCGTTACATACACTACTGTTGTACATAAGCTGGATTGTTCGTGTGAAGTTTCTGACAAATATTTTTGAATTCTTGTGCGCATATTGAAGAGGCAACGGACCTTCTCCGTTAGGTACCACTGAGGACCGACTTTACTTGTTGTATGCTGCTGCATCTGGAAGTCCTACTGGTGTAGGCTCTGTCTGTGCATTATTCGATTATTCCATATCGCATTCTCATCTCTTTATCTTATTTCTTCTCCATTATGCATTCCTTATCTGCATTCTTATTCATCTTCATATTGCATTCTCATCTCCTCATTTTCATTCTTTTTCATCTTATCCTTCTTCCTCATTTTTCTTTCTTGCCTTGCGTGAGGTGTGCTTAGGCCACCATGGAGCTTCTCCTTTCATCTTTCTTTTCTTCTTTCTTTCTTCTTTAGGATAGTAAGCCTCACTAACCTAGGACCATATGAGCATGTGAATATTAGGATTAGACTTTTTCCCCTTAGAATTTTTCCTTTGAGATCCTTTGGTGCTCTCTCTTCTCATCTTCAAACTTAATTCTAACTCACTTAATAAAGGTTGAGTACTTTCATGTGACATGGGACTTTGCTATGAGATGCTTGTATGCGTTCCGTTTCGGGGCGAGGTGTGAGTCATCACTCGTGGTGGATAGGTCTTAGCATGAGTACTTCATAAAGAAAAGCTAAAAAACACTTCTTAATCCGAAAACCACAAAAATACTTAATAATGGTAATAGGCCAGTGTGCTCAAGCCTTCACTTGTGGGACTAGCTTGCCATAAAAAACACCAAACAAACAATAAGCGTCTTTCCTTCGGGAATTCTCTTCTCACCTCATTCGCTCTGTACGCGAACTTGCTCTTACTTGTCACTTTGCAAGACGGTTACGCACTCGTCGTCCGAGTCTGCAACACTTGAGCAGTGGCATAGGCAGTTCAAGCCTTTAATTCACAAGCAATTTCCTTTTGGTACCCCTAGTAAGGGGAACTACGGCGTCTCTGATCCTCATTATCCTGATGAGGTACGTAGGCAGCGGGGTAGGGCCCGTTCGAGCACAATCTTTATTTTCCCTACATTTTTCCTTTTGCTTTCTTATTTCAGTTCTTTTCCAGTTCCAGTTTCTTTTCATTTTCATTTCTTTTGCTGCAGTTTTCATCCCCTCACCCTTTGAAACAATTTCTTTGCAAGCGTGGATCCCGTCGGGTACGGCGAACGATCTGGGTGCTTATACCTTCCCAGGTCGTAACCGACTCCCGGACCCAGATCTTTGGTTCGCAGGACCTTGTCCTTTCCTTCTTCTGGTTTGTATAGCATTACCTTTCCCATTCATTCGGGATAAAAATGCCTGGCTGGCGACGCTAACCTTTCCGCGCCACTTTCTCGTTTGTACCAGGATGGAAATCTGGGGAGCGACAATAGGGAGCTATGGAAACTTTCTATGCAATGTTTGGTAGAGGGTAAGGAAACCCAAGTTAGTGCGAAGGCAGAGACAACAAGGATTTTTATAGGAATGCTTTACCTCGGTCTGCAGATGTACGGGAGAACTTCTGTATTTGTAATGATCAAAGTATTTGGATTATGCCCCGGTGAGATTGTGAATGTTGCTGCTGATACTAATCCTTGCGAGGAATTAGAGAGAGGACAAAGTTGTATACTAAAGATGAGATGTTTATCATTTTGTTTTACCCTATAAGGATTATGTGTCAGATTTTGTTCACGGACAAACCAAGCATTAACTTGTAGCTAAAACCCTTTGATGTTGTCCTTGTCGTTCCTACTAGCATTATTGTACGAGTGGAATCAGACTATTCCGCTGAGTATCCGTGTTGTGACCGTAATAAAGTGGTAGTTCTACTTCGTCGTTGGATAGTATAATCTGCATGTTGTGCCTGTTTGTGTTATCTTGGGTTATGGATGGTGGACGATTGTTACACGTGTTTAGAAACCACAAGTGAGAATCATATTACAAGTCAGTATGGACTAGATTGGTAATTTTGAGTTGGATTATTTGTTATCAAGAGAAGTATGAGATAAATAACCTAGAAACTAGATGCAATATTTGAAACAATGCAAAAAGAATCAAGTTCAAACTCATCATGGTTGATCAGAAGTGATTTTTTCAAGTTAGGGTTAAAAAATGTGATTTTTAAGAAACCTAATTAAAAGATAATTGTGAAAATGTGATCAAACCTAAAAAGAAATTTTTATGGTGAGTTTGAAAATGTTTCTAAATGTATGAGAATGCTTTATGAAGTTTTTGGTGATTTTTAGAAACCTAAATGTATTTTTAATTAATTTAAATCAATTAATTAATTAAATAAAACATTTAAATGTTTTAAAAATACTTTTTTAATGCAAAAATTAAAATAAAAAATGTTTTTGGGTTAAGAAAAATATTTGAAATAAAAATGCAGAAAATGATATTTTTTGAATTGTTTTTGCTATTTTAAAATAAATGTGGAAAGAAATGAAATAAAAAGGAAATAAAAATAAAATAAAATGAAAGTCAACCAATCTGATGGTTGAGATTCAAATGGGAGAAGACTGCGCGCATGATCCTAAGGTCCAGATCAAATCTGGCAAAAATATTTAATTAAACTTAATTAATCTAATTAATCAGGATTAGGGTTTTAATGAACTGATCCTGGCCATCTAACACACGCGGGAAACACTCATCCTACGACCCACATTCAAACTAGCATTAATTATGGATTAAACCCTAATCTTTTTCAGGCGACCGGAACAATGTTCTGGTCGTCTTCTCCGGCAACACCAAATCCCTAAGTCTCTCTACAAGCTACCCCAAGCCCCTAAAATCTCCATAATCAACCCCCAAACAACTTTAAACAAGAATCAAGCCACAAAATTCATTTATATTGCATCAATCAAGGGAATCAAACAAAAATATTTTTCACGGGAAAAGTTTCAGAAGATCAATACATGCTTAATACTCAACCATTTTCAAAAGTAAACATATCACAATGATCAACACATCATGTAGAATCAATTTATAACTTAAAAAACAAGTTCTGGAAAAATTGTTCTTGATGATTACCTGAGTTGAAGCTTTTCAGTTTGGAGCTTTCTGACCCCCTCCTTTGTGCAAAACCACTCCACTTGATCCCTTGATGCTTCTGGAAGGCTTAGAACAAGTTTATGATGGCTGGTTTTAGTGTTTCAGTTCTGATAACTCAGAAATCTTGTTCTTGTTTGAGAAGATTTCAGGCCATGGCAATGGGTGCTTTGTGTTCTATGATTGATTTTGAGATGAATGGTGAAAGAATCTGTGATTTTTGTTGGCTGTGGAGTGAGTTTCGAAGGAATGAAGGTTTATGGAATTTTTGGGCAATCTGAGCGTAGGGCTTGATTCATGCCTTTTTGTGTTGTGAAATGAGCTCCTTGATGTCCACATAAACAATGTTGATTGGCCAGAGAGTTGTTGTGGCACATGCTGATTGGTACGGGAGGTTTTGCAAAAAGTCATGATTGTGTACTATGAGGTATGGGCTCGGGTCAGAGCTAGCTTGGGGGCTTGTCCTGCCTCAGCTTGCATCAAGGATGGCCATGGGATGGTTTAGAGTTATCAAAAGTGAATGAGTGGTGAGATTGCAATGGTTTTGCACATTTACAACTTTGTACATTCTTAAGAAATTGGCCATGAAAACTTGTGATGCAAGGCTCAAATATGATCCAAATGTGTTGCATTATCATGTAATGAAGCTTAGAGGTCAATTAGAGGTCATTAGAAGTCTTGAAACTTGATTTTCCAAAAATCCCTCTTTGGCACATACTTGAAAATTACAAGATTTTTCCCAACTTTGAAACATCATATCTTGAGTTCTAGGAGGAATCAAGAGGAGTTCTTGTACTTTTTGAAAATGGGAAGATCCAATATACAACTTTCATGTTTAAGGATTTTTCATTTGAAGCATTTTTGATCAAGAAAGAGGAGGTTGAAATTCTTTCCCAAAATGGAAAGTTTCCATTACAAGTCATGTCCAAAAATAGCAAGTTTGCAAATGGCTTGAAATTCTTCAATCTTGTGAACTTCTAACCACTTTTAAGATCAAATAAAGATCATAGAACCTCAAAATGATGAAAATGACCCTTTGGTTCCATTGTTGGGGGCCTCAGATGCCCTGATTTTGACTTTTCTTGCACAACAAGTTACCAGTTGATCAGATGACTTCCACAATGAATTTCTTCATCAAATTTGGCACACATGCTCCTTATAACATATTGAGACCATTAGAAACAAGAATGACCCAAAAATTTGAGATTAAGGTCCTCAAACCCAAATCCCTAATTTTAGGTCATTTATGCAAAAAACCTTAGCCTGCTTGGATCTCTGTGCAATCCTTTGTGATTTTGTGACTTCAAAGACTTCTTGGAGATGTAATAAGATCATAGACCACTCATGGACCCTCTTGGAATTTTCAAGACCATTGAGATAGCTTAGATCACTCCTTGGATTGCTCAGATCACAAACCCTAGATGCAACTTATGCAGTGAAATAAATTATGCAATGGGAGATGATATGCTTATGCTAATGCAATATGAAAAGATCACAAGCCATGTTGTAATAAAAAGTGAGGGCAAATTTGGGATTTTTACAGCTGCCCCTTGTCGTACCTCGGAAAAAAATACGATCCTAAAACAAACAACAGAGCCGCCACCTAATTCTATTTATTCTACGAGAGAAAAGGGAGATATAGATACAACCTAAAGGAAGGATAAGAAATGGTATACGGAACCAAATTCTAAGTTCGGGAGTCGGTTACGCAAGGGGAAGGTATTAGCACCCCTCACGTCCGTTGTACTCAACGGGAACCTCTTAGCTAATTATGTGATTATATGTTTGATCTTAAGTCTTTGTCTTCTAAATTGTTATTAATATGTTTGTTAAATTTTAAAATTATTATTAAGACGGAGAAAGGATTAAAGTTTTTAAACAGAGAAATAGCTAAATTTTTTATTAGGGTGGAGAAATGATTAATTTTTTATTATTGTGCTCGCGAAGGATTAAAATCCCTGTGCCTACGTATTCCCTTGTGCAATGGGAAAGTCAGAGCTTCGTAGTTCGTGCGACTACGGTTTGCAATTTTTTAATTGAACGATTGTTTGAAATGCATTCTACTGTTAAGCATTGGCTTATACTCGCGGTGGAGGCTGAAGCGCTAGCTTGTTCGAGAGATAGAATGATTTAAACAATGTTCGTTTTAGAGAAAAAGTGTTTGAATTTTGTTAAGATGTTTTAAACGAAAGGGCGAATGAACCACGTTGCGTGGGGCTAGCCCAACTGCAATCCATTCTAGAACGTGCAGAATGCTAGACTCCGGAGTTCAATTTCCGTGATTTAATTTAAAAAGATAATTTGAATATTTTGATATACGAATGGTGATTGGACACATCGCGTGGGGCTAGCCCAGTTGCGGTCCAATCCAGAATGTCCGGAATGCTAGACTCCGGAGTTCTATTTTCGTACGTTATTTTGATAAATTGAATAATTGATATATGAATAGTGATTGAACACATCGCGTGGGGCTTGCCCAGTTGCGGTCCAATCCAGAACGTGCGGGATGCTAGACTCCGGAGTTCTGTTTTCGTACGTTAATTTATGCGATTAGACATTTTGAAAACCGGAAAGCGAATGGACCACGTTGCATGGGGCTAGCCCAGCTGCAGTCCATTTTAGAACGTGCGGAGTGCTAGACTCCGGGGTTCTTACTCCGTATTTAAAATGTTTAAATAAGTCGAATAAATGTTATTATATTTTTAGACGTTTAGAATTGGTGCGATTAATAACGAAGGAGTGAACGAACAATACGCGTGGGGCTAGCCCAGTTGTAGTTCGTTCTAGAACGTGCGGAGTGCTAAACTCCGGGGCTCTATTCCTTGTTAGATTTATTAAGACGCGTAGAAAAATTATGCAGACGGCGATCACTTGGTGATCGACTTACGTGTGTGCGAAGGATATGCGAGATTGATTTATTTGGCGTTGGGCTAAGAAGTTTAATTTTATTTTTTTAAAAACGATTATTACTAGTGATCGCTCATTGTTTTTGTTTTGACAACTTATGGTCGTTATATGAGAATAAATCGCGCAAGTTCAAACGTATTATTAACATACCACAAAATAATGAGCGACGATCAACACATATTCAAGCAAGAATAAATCATACACACAAACAGGGAAAGAATAACCAAGTAGGAGTATCAATCCAAGTTCGAATAAAAAAAGCAAATTAATTAAAAAAAACATACAAACCCTAAATTATGTATCTAAAACTAAACTCCTTTATCATTATTTTATTTAATGAATAATAGTAGAATAATTGATAATAAAGAAAATGTTAAGATTTTAAAACAAAACTTAACATAAACTCAATATCTAAAAAAAAAACTGGACAAATCCAACAAGTCATGGGTCCAAAATCGATGATGGGTCCAAGCAAAAACAACGACCCTTGGCCTAAATGGGCTCCGAGTCATATCAATCAGTATCTTCCTTGCTGCCCAAATCAACATCAAGTTCACTTATAACCTGTTCAAGTCTAGCGATTCTCATTATAACATGATAGGGGGGGCTTGTCACATTGATGGTAACTCTAGATACGCGTGGAAAGTAAATACACGCCATCCCCCTTTGCATTGACCGAAGCAGAAAAATAAATGAAAAATTAATGGGGATATGTGATGGCGCATGCGGGGAAGTGGAAATTTTTTTTTCAAAAAAACTAACATTAACTTATTATAAAAGAAAATAAAAAAATCTAAGTAAATTAAACGCTCCACAGTTAGAAGAAAAAATAACCTAACAGTATCTCTCCCTCTCTCACGATTAAAACAACATCAACTACTTCCCTTTCACTCTTGTTCATAAAAGAAGAAAGGAAAAAACGAAACCCTAAATGTTCTTAGCCTAAACATTGTACCAACATCTTCATGCTCAGTCCAAGACTTCATCGCATTTCAACATTCAAGATTCGTTGCTACGAATCTACTCAAGCTATCAACAAACAACAAATCGCAATAATGGTAAAAGAAGATCCACAAATCACACCAATATTTGACAATAATGAAGGCAGCGCATAAAAGCTGTGAGACAAAATTTACCGATCGTCATTGTCGCTCCCACCAAATGACACCTGGTCAGAAGGGGTACAGACGCGAACGGTCGGCGAAAGAGGAAGAGAACACACAGGGGTGAACTCAGAAAGACAAGAGTCGCCAGCTAGGCATTTTTATCCCGGAGGAAAGGCAATGCTGCATAGGCCTAGAAAGATATGGATAAGACGGTTGCGAACCAGAGAGACTGAGAAAGGGGGTTGGTTACAACCTGGGAAGGTATTAGCACCCAGATTGTCCGTCGTACTCGACGGGATCCACGCTCAAAAGATTTGTGTTTAAGAGGGGTAGTGTCAGTGCAATCTGTGTATCAAAGCTGGAAAAGAATGCAAGTGTCAGTGTAAAAGAAATGTGAAGTGTATAAGATAAGTGTCAGTGTAAGAATAAGAGTGAAAATCTCAAGACCATGAGGCTTAAAGAATAAGGCTGGAAAGAGGGGGAATATACAGAGACTTTTGTTCGATAACTGTTAAGTTATGCCTACGTATCCTCTCGTGCAATGAGGAATTCAGAACACCGTAGTTCGACCCAAAGAGGCTGAAAGATAAATTGACTTGTGAACTGCTTGCTTGTCTATGCTCAAGTGTATGACCTGTCTGGCTCAGGTGCAAACTGTCTTGCATTAGACGGAAGAAGCAAGTTCTCGTTTGTGAGTGAATGAGATGAGAAAAGAATCCCGGAGGAGACGGTTATTGTTTGTTTTTGTATTTTCAGTCTTTTATTGCTTTTTGAGGGTTTGTCATAAGTTAGTGAGCTTAAACCTAAACAAATGGGTTAGTAAACTCATCACATCCTCCCTCTGATTAGGGGTAATGAGAATACCTTGAGTGTGAAGTCAGCATCTCACACTTAATCACCATGATGTAGGATTAAGATCATTAACCTACTTGTGTTTATTTAGATGTTTTTGATGTTTTTGTTTAGTGTTAAGTAATGAGTTTAAGCCATAATCAAGTATTTAATGGACTCATTACACCATCCTAATAGAAGGATAATAGATGAGAACATTTAAGCTGAGAAAGACTCCTCAACTTAATCCATGATTAGGGATTAACCTCATGACAAAACAAACCTTTATTAAGTGGATTTTAGTTAATGATAAGATTAAGAAATGAATTTTATGATTGGTAAGACAACTTGAGGGGGACTTGTCCATTAACACTAGGGTTAGTCCTTTTTAACCAATTAAGGAAGAAATAGAACCCTAATGCAAGGCCCAAGTTACAAGCTTAATGTCTTGATGATTATTAGATGGATTGATTAAAGGATTTAAACACATTAAGGGTTTAGCACTTAGGATTAAAGTTATACACTCCATCCTAATAGAAGGATGCAGGCATAAACTTAATCACAAAGCCTTAAAGCCTTTAGGGTTTAGTCCCTGATTATGAGGTGAGAAGAGAAGACTCAATGATGACACAAAGGTAAAAGCTAAATGGGGGACTAATCAAACCCTAATTATTATCATGCTTGGGTGTTCCTATGGTTAATGAGGTTTGCAAGAAGATCTTCAGAGAAACCACCAAGAAGCAGATGAAAGGAGCAGAGAGAAGCAAAACAACTTGCTTCACTTAAGAAGACAAGTTGCTTGAAGGAAGAAAGTAAGGGATGAACATGAATAAGCAAGCCCACTCTAATACACATACAAAATGCAGCAAAGAAGATGTGAAAGAGATGAAAAGAGATTGTGAGAAGTGAAGGCAAATTCACTTCTCAAACAACTTACCACCTGAAAAGTCAGCAAAAGAAATGAAATGCAATGCAAATGAGATGCAATGTCATGATGCAAACCAAAACCAGAAGCAAGAACATGAAGTTAATGATGCTAAGAGATGATGCAAACACATGACAAGATATGAGAGTGTTCATACAAAAACAAGGATGCAAATGAGACATGCTTTGAACCATGAAAGTTCATGAAAAGTTATGAAATCCAATGAACATACAACATGGCAAATGAAAGATGCAATGATCAAACATGATTCTAATATGTCCTAAGATGTAACATGAATCAAATGAATGCACAAAATGTCATGGCAAGTCAATGGATGCAAGCAAATGAGAAATGGATGCAAAGGAAGGCACAAATTAGGGTTACATGCATCATGCAAAACAAAAATCCAAAACCAGAAGCAAATGACATGATAAAAATTTGAAAATGCAATCAAAGATAACCTAAACCTATATAAACTCACTGCCCAAAGGAGGGGATCCAACTATTAACCTAATGAAGGTTATGAATTTTCTAAGATTGCTAAGGTTTTGGGGTACCTCACCAAGAAAAATGCTAAACAAAATGAAAAATGCAAAATAAATTAAAATCAAATTTATCCTATAAACTACATGCTATGAAGAGTGCAATGCAAGAAGAATCATCACTCAACTCTCAATGGTTAGGCAGAAAGAAATTTTTGAAGTTTGAAAAAAAATATTGCCTTAAAATGAAATTAATTCCAATAAAAATGATCAAAAGGCCTCAAGAACAAAAAAGAAATTTGGTTTGAGAGTTGAACAATGTTTCTAAATGTTTCTAAATGCAATGTGAATTTTTTTGTGATTTTTAAATACTTAAATGTATTTTTAATTAATTAATTTCCATTAATTAATTAAAATAAATATTTAAATGATTTAAAAATAATTTTCAATGCAAAAAATAAAAATAAAAATATTTTTGGGTCTTAAAAATTAATGAAAACTTTGACAAAAATTTTCATAATTTTTAAATGATTTTTGCTATTTTTAATAGTTCGTATAAATAAAATGAAAAGAAAATGAATTAAAAATGAAAATAATGGAAATATGCAAATCTGAAGGCTGACATTCAAATGGAAAAGTAGGGAATTGACTGGCGCGTCATCCAACGGCTGTCATTCAAACTGACCAGATTAATTTAAAAACTTAATTAATTAGACTAATGACGTGGATTAAGGCTTAAGTGAAAGATCTGGACCATTTGTTTGCGCGCGGGGCAATGCAAGTCAACTGAATCTACGACCTACATTCAAACTGAACCCTAAACCTAATTAAGACACTTAATCACTTTCAGGTCACCGGAGAAGAGCTTCGGTTGTCTTCTCCGGAGACACCCTCCCTGAGAAATCTCAAACTCACTCTCCTGGTCATTTTAAAAGCTGTAAAGCTCCAGATCAAACCTCTCCATCTCCCTAAACATGAATCTAACCTCAAAATCCATTTCTTTTTACTCAAAACCATGATTCGAATCAAAAACATGAAAATGGCCAAACTTTCAGAGATGCAGTACATGCTCAATACTCAATCATTTTCAAAAATACAAAGTGCAAAACAATCCGGGGAACATGTAGATCATTTTAGTAACTTAAAACAAGATTTCTGGAAAAAATAATTTTTGAAGCTACCTGAAGTGAAGCTTTCAGTTTGGAGCTTTCATCCTGCTTCCTTGCTTCCAATCAACTCTAATGACCTCCCTCAGATGTTTGCAAAGCTTGTTTGGAGTTTATTTGGGCTGGTTTGTGAGATTGATGGAGTTCTGTTCAGAGAGGGGAGGAAATCGTGTTTTGATGTCAGGGGGTTTTAGGGCAAGGTGAAGGGTCAGGGATGATCAGTGGAACATGCTGAGATGTTCTATGAAGTTTGTTTTTGTGTTTGAAGGTTGTGTTGTGTGATTCGAAGCAAAATGCATAAGAGGTGGAAACTTGGAGCTATGGCTTGGAGAGTGTTTCAGGCTTGTGTCTCTTTTGTGTTATGTCTCTTTTGGTCCACTTATCACCCTTGGATAGGTCAGAGGAGTTGGTGTGGCCTAGCTTGATTGGTATGGGTCTTTTTGCAAAAAGTCTAAGTTAGGTGTACTTGAGGTATGGGCAAGTGTAAGGCTGTGATAGGGGCATGGTTGGGCTCAGCTGAGTTTAGGGAGAGCCATGGAAATGGATTAGAGGCAAGGCAGCAAGTGGATTAGGGTTTGTATGATGTTTTGCAACTTTGTCCAATTTTGGCCCTTTTGAAGTTTCTTGATCCATAAGTCATGAAAATGGACAAACTCTTGGTGCATTCTGAATTTTAGGCAATGGTTTATGTTTGTACAAATATTAGAAGTCACTTTGAGGTCTCATTTTACCTTGGCAAGGGATTTTACAACTTTGCTTCTTTGGTGCAAAACTTGAAATTATGTGATTTTCCCCAACTTTGACAAGCCATAACTTTTGATCCAAAATGAATTAGAATGAGTTCTTGTACTTTTTGAAAAGGGAATGATCCATTATACAACTTTCATGACCAAAGTTTTCTCATTTGAAGCATTTTTGAATCCAAAAGAAAGGGTTGAAAAAGTTTCCCAAAATGGCAAGTTTCCATTACAAGTCATTTTCCCAAAAAGGCAACTTTGCAAATGGCTTGAAATTCTTCAATTTTGTGAACTTACAACATCTTTTATGATCAAATAAAGTTCATACACATTCAAAATGATGAAGAACACCTTTTGGTTGGGTCATTGGGGGCCTCAGATGCCCTGATTTTGCACTGACTTGCTCAAGAAGTCAACTCTTGATTAGATGCCTTCCCCATGGAATTTCTTCATGAAACTTGATATGCATGATCCTTATAACATATAGAGACCAATAGAAACAAGAATGACCAAAAAATTTGGAGTTATGGCCTTTGAAACCAAAACCCTAATTCTAGGTCATCTGTGCAGTTAAACCTGGCTCTGCTTCCATGCCTTTCTCAGTTCTTGTGATTCTTTGGCTTCTTTGATCTTGAGAGGATATAAAATGATTCTTGAACATACATGGACCCCTTTGAAGTGATTGAAGACCTTTGGAGTGGCTCAAATGGCTCTTGGATTGCTCAAATCACAAACCCTAGATGCAGATGAATTTGAATCAATGCAGTGAAGCAAAAATGCAATATGGGATGTCATGATTGAACGTATGAAAAGAAAAGATCACAAGCCATGGTATGAATGGGTGAGGGCAAATTTGGGGTGTTTTTAGCTTCCCCTATTCAAACATGAGTTAGCTGTGTAGGATGTAAGCAACGGCTTAACAGACAAACAAGATAACTTGTGGTTGAATACCAAAGACAGTCCAAAATTTGCACTCACAGAATGAAGAAGAAAAGGGATATAGACTGTAAAGGAAAATAAAGCATGTATTTAACTGCGGGTGACGGAGGACGACCGTCGAGCAGAGGACGACTGCTGGGGAAAGAGCAATGACGGGGACGGCCGACATGCTGGGGATATAAGAGATTGTGATGGGGACGACCATCAAGTAAAGCTATAAGATTCTCTGGGGATTATAGGTAAATGAAATAAATGATGAGGTACAGTCATCAAAGGTGAAGGACGATCACCTAGCAGGGGACGACTGCTCTGTCGGGGATAAGATGAGGGACGGTCATCCAAGGTGAATAACGATCACCTGGCAGGGTACGGCTGCCGAAAGTACCACGACATAGGACGAATGTCGGGTAACAAGGTCGACGATGGGGACGACCATCGGATAAGCATGATGAAGGACGATCATCAAGAGGTGAAGGACGATCACCTAGTAGGGTACGGCTGCTCTCACGGTTTATCATGACATAGGACAAATGTCAGATAACCAGATCAACGATGGGGATGGCCATCGGATAAAATGATGAAGGACGGTCATCAGGAGGTGAAAGACGATCACCTAGCATGGGACGGCTGCTGAAAATATCACGACATAGGACGAATGTCGGATAAGAAGGGGTTCTTAATGAATAGAGACTCCACTAGGGGTTGATGAAGGACGATCATCAAAAAGGTGAAGGATGATCACCTGGCAGGGTACGGCTGCCTAAAAGGTATCATGACATAGGACGAATGTAAGATAAAAAGGAAATAGTTTGACAAGTTGTGTTGGGGACCTTGCTGGGGAATAGTAAACACGGACGAGTGTTTACATCCAAGAAATGAAAGGTATAAGTGTTTTGGCACTGTGTATAGATTAAAGATGCGGACGAGCATTCTTAAGACTATGATACGGACGGGTATCAGGTAGAAACAAACACTGACATATGTTCAGAGATGATGATACGGACGAGTATCAACTGGTTAACAAAGAACACATACGAGTTTTGAATCTAGGAAAGATAAATGATGTATACAAGATACGGACGAGTATCTGTATGTGTAAAAAGTATGAGTAAGTGAGACACGGACGAGTGTCTATCTTGCTGTGGAGGGCACGACACGGACGGGTGTCCGAAAAAGTGTATGTATATGTATAAATGTATATGATTTGCAAAGTGTTTAGGTAACTATGCTGGGAAGGTGACACAGACGGGTGTCAGGAAATTGTATATATGTGTATCTGTGAGTGCAAAGGGAACGCTTTGGCTTTCTACTAGGGATATGACACGGACGGGTGTCAAAAGGTGTCTGTATCTTTAAGGAAAGTGCCTTGGCTTTCTACCGGGGAACCTGGGGAGTTTTCTGTACATCGTTGATGGATTGTCAGCATTCATAAGTGTTTGATTTAGAACATGGCTCATGATTATGCAATATGTTTGATTTTTGCTGTAATGCTCCGTATTAGACGGAATGCTACGCTCTGCGGGGAGAATATGATGTGAATGCTATGATTATGCAAAGAACGATCCGGGATTCGGGTCCCGCTGCTGCGAAGATCTCTGGCTGATCTATTTGTAGTGGACATCCCAGCTGGGGATAAGATCATTGGTAGATCTAGCACATGACTCTGCTTGGGGAAATAGATCACTGATAGATCTTTCTTGGCAATGAAGGACCCAGCTGGGGTTTGTAGAAGCTTTTTGTTACTCTGTTGTGAGATCTTTAGGTATTGCTCTAGAGGCTGAAACTCCGTGGGGAGATGGTTCCCTGGCTTTTGTACTCGGCTGAGGAGGAATAATAAATGGCAACTCAGCTGGGGAGAAAACACCTCCGGTGCTAATTGTGAGATAGACTGAGTAGATAATGATTTGCCAGCTTGCTGGGGTGAAGCTTTCATGCCCTATGTTATGCCTTGAATACCTGTAATCCTGAAAAGACAGAGAAACGCACAAGTAATCCCGAGGTATCCCTTACCGGATTCCATCCTAAGAGTTTAGACACTCCCGGGAGTAAGTATATTTCCTGCAAGCACGTATTTAAAAGAAGCATTTGTATTTATGTAATCAGTATTTTAAAAACATCGGACATTCTTGCAAATGAAAATAAAATGTACGAGACGAAACATGACTGAAAATCTGATTTTATTAATTCGTGTGCCCTGAATTGGCAAGATACAGTCGAAGAAACGAATCCCCTAAAATGAGGAGATCGTTACAAATTGAGAAACAAAAGATGTTGGCAACGTTGATGATGCTTTAAGAAGCTTCCCTTTGCTATGACTCATATAACATTTGACGTTCTTCTTGTCTTGCTTTCTGAAGAAGGTTGATTCTGAACGAAGCTTGAACCTTTCAGAGCCTACCATGTTGTAAGTGATACCGACGAATTCGGAATACAATTGTTCGCTTATTCCCTTATTTTGCATGGATCGCCCTTTCGGGTTTTCAGTCCATCGGGATACCCATTTTTGCCTGAGTTGTCCAATGCGGCTTTTCAACTCAGCGGGTGTACATTTTTTTGTTTATTTCCCTTATTTTTGCCCGAGTCTTTTATTTTGTTTGTGACTCGCCGGGATGCCCTATTTTTTCCTGGACTTACATTCTATTTTTATGTCCAGCGGGTCATTTTATGCGAAGTATTTTTTAACTGCTTCTGAATTCACAGGGGACGGGAAGTCTTCACCATCCATAGTACTGAGCATCAGCGCTCCACCAGAGAAAACTTTCTTTACTACGAATGGCCCTTCATAGTTCGGAGTCCACTTGCCCCTATGGTCTGTATGAGGAGGGAGGAGTCTCTTCAGCACAAGATCCCCTACTTGGTACTCTCGGAGCCTGACTTTCTGATCGAAGGCTTTCTTCATTCTTTTCTGATATAACTGCCCATGACAGATTGCAGCCAATCTCTTCTCTTCAATCAGACTCAGTTGTTCGTATCAGGATCGGACCCATTCTGCTTCACTTAGTTTAACATCCATTAGTACCCGCAGGGAGGGTAATTCCACTTCAACAGGTAGGACTGCTTCCATACCATATACAAGCTGATACGGTGTTGCCCCAGTAGATGTTCTGATTGATGTACGGTACCCATGCAATGCAAACGGTAGCATCTCGTGCCAGTCTTTATAGGTGACTACCATCTTCTGCACAATCTTCTTAATATTCTTATTAGCTGCCTCCACAATGCCATTCATCTTTGGCCTGTAAGGAGAAGAATTGTGGTGTTGGATCTTGAAGTCCCGACATAGTTCTGCCATCATTTTATTGTTTAAGTTGGAACCATTATCAGTAATGATTCGCTCGGGAACTCCATACCGACAAATGATGTCTCTCTTTAGAAATTGGGCTACCACTTTCCTGGTAACATTTTCATATGAAGCTGCTTCAACCCATTTGGTAAAATAATCAATGGCAACCAGGATGAATCTGTGACCATTTGAAGCAGTTGGTTCAATCTTGCCAATCATATCAATGCCCCACATAGCAAAGGGCCAGGGTGAAGAAATCACATTCAAAGGATTGGGAGGCACATGCACCTTATCCGCATAAATCTGGCATTTATGGCATTTTCTGGCGTAGGCACAACAGTCTGCATCCATTGTGATCCAGTAATAACCTGATCTTAGCAACTTTTTAGCCATGGCGTGCCCTCCTGCATGGGTACCAAAGGATCCTTCATGCACTTCGTGCATTAACAAGCCTGCTTCTGTCCTATCAACGCATCTGAGGAGTACCATATCAAAGTTTCTCTTGTATAGGGAACCGTCAGTATTCAGGAAGAAACTTCCAGCTAGCCTTCTTAATGTCTTCTTGTCATTGGAAGATGCCCCAGGTGGGTATGTTTGATCCTCCAAGAAGCACTTAATGTCATGGAACCAAGGCTTATCATCTTTGACAACATCTGCTGCAAATACATATGCTGGTCTGTCAAGTCTGGATACTGAGATCCGAGGTACAAAGTTGGCAGCTTGAACTTTGATCATGGATGAAATGGTAGCCAGAGCATCTGCAAACTGATTCTCGTCCCGAGGGATATACTCAAGGTTGACCATTGTAAAGAAAGTCAATAACCTCCTTGTATAATCCCTGTAAGGTATTAGATGATCCTGGTGGGTATACCATTTGCCATTGGTTTGATTAATTACCAGAGCTGAATCTCCGAATACAGTTAAAGTCTTGATCCTGAGGTCAATGGCTTCCTCAAGACCCATAATACAAGCTTCGTATTCAGCTTCGTTGTTAGTGCAGTTGAAGGTGAGTTTTGCCGAGAAAGGCATGTGAACTCCCTTAGGTGTAATGAGTACTGCACCAACACCACGACCATTCATATTAACAGCCACATCAAACATCATAGTCCATTCTTCTTCTGGGTCAGGCCCTTCAGTGTGAACAGGCTCTTCATGATCTTTTGCTTTTATGAACATGATGTCTTCATCAGGGAAGTCAAATCTCATAGGCTGGTAATCATCAATAGGTTGCTCAGCAAGATAATCAGACAATACACTGCCCTTGATGGCTTTCAAAGAGGTGTACTGAATGTCATATTTTGTGAGGACCATTTGCCATCTTGCAACCCGTCCGGTAAGTGCTGGCTTCTCAAAAATGTACATAACTGGGTCCATCTTCGAGATCAATAAAGTAGTGTGGGTCAACATATACTGTCTCAATCGGCGAGCAGCCCACGCTAAAGCACAACAAGTTTTCTCGAGCAGTGAATAACGTTGTTCACAATCGGTAAACTTTTTGCTTAGGTAGTAAATTGCATACTCTTTTCGACCAGACTCGTCATGCTGGCCCAACACACACCCCATTGACTCTTCTAATACTGTCAAGTACATTATTAGAGGTCTTCCTTCAACTGGAGGCATAAGGATTGGAGGCTCTTGCAAGTATTCCTTGATTTTGTCAAAAGCCTTCTGGCAGTCTTCATTCCACCTGACCGTTTGCTCTTTTCTTAACAGTTTGAACAAGGGTTCACAGGTTGCTGTAAGATGAGATATGAACCGTGAAATGTAGTTCAATCTACCTAGGAACCCCCGAACTTCTTTCTCAGTCTTCGGTGCAGGCATTTCTTGAATGGCTTTAACTTTGTCAGGGTCAACTTCAATCCCTTTCTCACTCACAATAAATCCCAGCAGCTTGTCGGATCGCACCCCGAATGTGCACTTGTTAGGGTTCAACTTCAGTTGGTACTTCCTCAGACGCTTGAATAGCTTCAACAGATTTACCAGGTGGTCTTCTTCTGTGAGGGACTTGGCAATCATGTCATCCACATAACATTCAATTTCTTTATGGATCATGTCGTGGAATAATGTTACCATAGCCCGTTGATAAGTGGCACCCGCATTCTTCAGTTCGAATGTCATCACCTTATAACAGAACATGCCCCAGGGTGTGATGAAAGTTGTCTTCTCCATGTCTTCGGGTGACATCTTGATATGGTTGTATCCTGAAAATCCATCCATGAAGGAGAACACCGAGAACTGAGCCGTATTATCAACCAATACATCAATGTGAGGTAAAGGGAAGTCATCCTTCGGGCTGGCTCTGTTCAGATCCCGGTAGTCCACACACATCCTCACCTTGCCGTCTTTCTTAGGCACAGGTACAATATTAGCAACCCACGGCGGATAGCTAGTCACAGCAAGGAAACCGGCGTTCCACTGTTTTTGTACCTCTTCTTTAATCTTCATTGCCATATCTGGGCGAGTACGGCGCAACTTCTGTTTTACTGGTGGGCAATCTTCTTTTAAAGGCAGCTTGTGCATGACAATATCGGTATCCAACCCTGGCATATCCTGATAAGACCAAGCAAAGACATCCACATACTCCCGAAGCATATCAATCAGTTGATCTTTCACTGAGTCTTGTAGGCAGGCCCCGATCTTAACCTCTTTCACATCTTCTCCCGTACCAAGATTAACCGTTTCAACCTCCTCCTGATGAGGAGTGATAACCTTCTGCTCTTGCCTTAACAACCTGGCTAGCTCTTCAGGAAGCTCATAATCTTCTTCAACCCCTTCATCAGCTTGATTGATTGGATTGTCAAAGTCCTACGAAGCCATAGCAGTGTTGTTGTCGGTGCAATCTGAAAGGCACTCTCTGCAAGGGTTTAGATTGTTCATTTTAGTGATCAATTTTAATCTAGTTTAGAAAAAAGTGAGATGAAGTTATCATTTTGGAAAACATTGCCATTTTTATTTTTGTACAAAAAAAAGAAAAATGAAAAACAGTGAGCGGGAAAGGAAAAGACTCATTTGAAAAAGATGTCTGATATTCATTGATTAATCTGTTTGCACAAAATTACAAGACGACCCAATTACAAAATGAGTCTTGTTATCTTGGGCAAGATGCAAGACTTGATGCATGCTTAAAAATACAGGAAATAATAATTACTCTGCAGGAGTAACCCTTATAATTTCCTGGGAAGACCAGTTAAGGACTTGGCTCCCCGGGATCCTTGGACGTATCCAGCTCTCCAGGTTGCGGTCGCTTTCCTCTTCATCTTCCAAGTTGTTCACTGCATCAGGGGTGAGCATCCCCCCGCTGACAAAACTAGGCTTCTTGGCAGCCTCTGATTGATCTTGTTGAGTTGGTTTGTAACCCAACCCAAATCTGTCTTCCTTCTTCTCCATGGGCAGCAGCTTGCCCCAGCCTTGGGCAGTACTCTCTTCAACAACCTTCCTGGCTTGCTAATAAGACGTCATGGAGGTTCCCAGTACAGCAGATGCTTCATTAATGTTCAAGGCCTCAAACCCCTGTCTCATAGTTTCATGGATTTCTCCATCCATTTCTATGTACTTGTACGTAGCCAGATGGCTAACAAAGATGTCCTCCTCCCCACAGATGGTGATGATCTGGCCTTCCCACTCGAATTTCAGCTTCTGGTGAAGGGTAGACGTAACAGCGCCAGCGGCATAGATCCAGGGTCTACCCAACAAACAACTGTAGGCCGGCTGAATGTCCATCACATAGAAGGTAATTTTAAAAGTCTGCGGGCCAATCATCACAGGCAGATCAATCTCTCCCAGCACTGATCTTTTAGAGCCATCAAATGCTCTCACCACCAAATTACTTGGACGCAGTGCCAAGCCATCATACTCCAGCTTCACTAAGGCTTTCTTTGGCAAAACATTGAGTGAGGACCCAGTGTCCACCAGTACATGGGATAGAACAGCACCCTTGCATTCTAGAGTGATGTGTAAAGCCTTGTTGTGGTTACGTCCCTCAGTTGTTAAGTCAGCATTGGTAAAACCCAGTCCATGACTGGTATTGACATTCGCCACCACGGTTTCTAGCTGATTAACAGTGATCTCCTCTGGCACGTATGCTGCGTGCAACTTTCAATAATGCATTCCTGTGAGCTTCAGAACACATCAGCAGGGATAATATGGAGATCTTTGAGGGAGTTTGGTGAAGCTGATCCACCACTTTGTAATCACTTCTCTTTATAATCCTCATAAACTCGTCTATATCTTGTTCAAAAGATGTCTTCTGAGTTTCCTTGATAATTGGTTCTTCAGATATCACACTCTTTCCCTTTGCTTTGGCAGCAGCTTCCGTTTCGGCATTAGGTCTTTGCAATTGTGAGGCAAAAAGGCGTCCGCTTCTGGTGAAGCCTCCGCCTCCCCCAACATTATCAATCTGTGGAGAAGAAGTTGAAGAATCCAAAGTGATTTTCTCCCCATTGCAGTAAAGATTAGAACCATAATGCCAAGGTATGGCATTGCTGCTTTCATATGGAACTGGTCCAGGTACCGTGATAGTAACTGGACTGACTGCTGCAGAGGAGGGTACTGTAATGGTGTGCGGATCGTAGTAAATGGTGACTGGTGATCTGGCAGGAAATGCCACTGCTTGTTGCTGAAAATTGTTGTTTGGAGAAAAATCTGATGGATCGTAATAAATGGTGACTGCTGAGATATCTTGATTAATTTCTGTTGGCGTTGTAGAAGATTCTACTGAATAAATGGATGCTGACGTTGTTGAAGAAATGGTTGTTGACATCTGGTTTGTTGAAGTGATGGATGAAGCCATTGTTGATGAAATTGATGAATTGGTTGGAATGATCGTTGTTGCAGTTGTAGAGGAATCAGGAATTATTGTCAAAGGAATTGCTGGATTTGTAGGCGCCGTTGTTGAGATCTGAAGTATACCACTTTTGATAAGACCATCTATGCCGCTCCTCAAATTATCACACCCGTTGACCAAAATGTTGCAATAACCACAACCGAGCTCACACCCGGGGCACATATGGCACTCTAGAAGCTGAGCTTTAATTTCGACCAGAGGTGTTCGAATTTGTCCAACACTGGTGATTAAGAAAGATAGCTTGTCTTCCTCAATGGCATTAATTCTTGGTCCTCCGTGATTGGGCATGGGATTCTTGGTGACACTTGGAGGGGGTGCAAAGTTGAGGGCTTTAGAATCCACCAGATCTTGTACCTTCATTTGTAAAGCCCTGCATTTCTCAGTATTGTGGCCAGGTGCATTGGAATGGAAAGCACATCTGGCGTTGATATCATAATTTCTTGGGAGATTGGAGGGATCTGGCGGTGCCAATGTCCTTAATTCAACCAAGTTGAGTTTCAGGAGTTGTGGTAATAAGGCAGCATAAGGCATAGGGATAGGGTCAATCACCCTATTCGCCTGTGATGGTGTTTGCTGAAAAGGTCTTTGTTGTTGATTGTTGTTATTGTTGTTGTAGGTCCTCTGTGACGGATACTGAACTTGCTGCTGATAGTGTGGTTGTTGCGGTGGTTGATATGCTGGTTGCTGAGGAATCGGAGCTGGAATAGTGACAACTGCTACTGATCTGTGGACATACTGAGGTCTGCCCCTACTGGCATGAATGGCATTTGTCTCACCGGTTCTTCTAGGTCCCACAAAAGGCTTCCTGGGATTACTGGACGAACTTGCACCATTATCAGAAATCTTACCCATCTTCAAAAGGCTTTCAATCCTTTCCCCAGCTATAACTACGTCAGCGAAACTGGTGGAAGAAAAGGCCGCTAGCCTATCAATATATGTTCCTTGCAGAGTATTCATAAACATGTCGTCCATTTCTCTTTCCGACATGGGTGGCTGGACAGCAGCAGCAAGCTGTCTCCACCTCTGGGCATATTCCCTGAAGCTTTCTCTGGAGGATTGAGACATTCCCATCAAGAGGGTCCTGTTAGGAGCCATGTCCAGATTGTATTGGTACTGCCTGATGAAGGCTTCAGCTAGGTCCTTCCAGCATCTGATAGTAGCTCTGGTCAAGTGTGAATACCACTCCCTTGAAGCCCCAGTCAAACTGTCTTCAAAGTAAAACATCCATAGTTTTTCATCCATGGTGTATGCCTTAAGTCTCCCCAGAAAGGACTGTAAGTGAGTTCGTGGACAGGAAGTTCCATTGTATTTCTCGAAGCACGGAGGTTTAAACTTGTGGGGAATCCTTACCCCATCCACTAACCCCATATCCATGACATCAAAACCCGGGGAATTTTGAGACTCCAGAGATCTCAACTTCTCAGCAATTTCATCAAACCTTCTATCATAGACTTCATCCCCAGCTCCCATCACAGTAAACTGCTCCTCTTGAGGATCTTCTTGCAAGATCCTGCCTGCAGTAGTATTTCCTTGCACATTACCTGGGATGTTGACTTCCGGGTGTAGATGAGGCCCATATACTGGTGGGTTAACATGAGGCTGACCCCTTTCATTGTTACTTGTTCCTCCAGTTCCCAGATGGGGTTCTTCCGGGGTTTGTCTTTCTACCAATGCCCTCAACCTTTCTTGACTTTGGGCCAAGCCATTCATTACTTCCATGAATTGGGTCATTTGGTTTCTCATCTCCAGCCTTTCATTAGCCATCTGAGTTCTGACCTCTGTCAGATCTTGTTGTACTTGATCCATTTGGATACCAGGAAGATTGTTGCGAGTAGGATACCTGTGCGGACGGTTGAGAGGGAACACCCGACGACGAGCAATAATTCCTGAATCACGACAGAGTTAGTAACAAACAAGACAAAAACCTACAAAATAAAACAAAAGTTAGTATGCAATGCAGTATGCTTATTTATTTTCCAAGGTATCCGGCTTGGCTCTTGGTTTTGACCTTTCCAGACCCTGAGGAAGATGCTTTGGTGTTGCTTGAGAAAAGAAACTCAATGAAACAAACTGACAAATATATTACAAATGGTGGATCATACATAATTTGTTTTTTACAACACATGCCCCTGGGGTCAAAATACAACATAAAAAGAAAAGTACATGAAATGGAAATAACAACAAGCAAGGAAATCAAACATCTAATCCAAACTCATCCTCCTTAACCTCCTTCAAAAGTGCTTCAGTTACAGGACCAGCCGGATGCTCTGTAATGTTTCTGATAAGAAGGTTTCTGGTGGCAATAGCAGTGGTCAGCTTTTTGTGCCTATCTTGGTCCTTTGACCTCTCCACACCAGCCCTAAGCTTCAACTCTGAAATCTCCTTCTGGGCTGCTAGCAGAGCTTCCTGTTGTTTCTTTTCATTGGCCTCCAACTGCTCAATCCTGGCTTGAGTTCTCTTATCTTCTTGAGTACGAGCTTCAGTGATCCTGACCCACCTAGCTTGACTTTCTTGCAGATAGAGATCAGTCCTAGCTTTCTGAAACTGGGCCTCTTTACAGGCATTCTTCAATATTTGCTTTCCAACTCTTGATTTCTTGATGTAGTCCTCTGCTTTCTCAATCTTGGCCAGATGTTCCACCTTAAGCTTCTCCAACCTCTCAATGTCTAGACGACCATCACTCCTCTCCCAGAGGGTCTTCTTTAGAGCTTGAGACAGATTCTCATTCCTTTCCTTCAGCTTCTCAAATTCTCCCAGGCTGATAGTGGCTCGAGGTGGTACTGTGGATGGTCCAGGTGCATCCTCAATGGTGAAAGGCATCCCAGAAATCTGAGCTCTGGCATGAGACCATTCATAATACTGAGCTGAAGCCACATTATTGCACCTCCCAAGAATGGGCATCCCTTTGGTCTGGATGTTGTCCCAAGCCCAGGATGCTTGTCTGACAACAGCTAGATTAGGTTTTATCTCACAATACAGGGTTTCAGCCAAATCTTGCACTCTAGGAGGGTGAACCAAAGCATAGCCAAACTGTCTCTTAAACAGCAAAGGGTTGTAATTGATGCAACCCTTTACTCCTATTAGAGGTACATTGGGGAACTGTCCACAGCTAGTAATTATGTCCCTGCCCTTGGTGCTCTGGGTGCACCATTTGATGTCATCTGAAGTCAAAACAATAAGTCTTTTAGCCCAATTCTTCTGTTGGTGAGGGTTCAGGAAGGCATCAGTCCTAGGTAAGTGTTTGAGCAGCCAGGTATGAAACAGGGGAGCACAACATCTCACCAACTTCCTTCTTTGCTTCTCATTTCTTTGGTGAACAGAATAATAGAAATCTCCCAGCAATGTGGGCACTGGGTTCCTCAGAATGAAAAGATGAATGGCATTCTTGCTGATAAATTTGGGCTCATCTGCAAATAGTATGACCCCATATATACTGAGGGCTAACAATACACAAACTGCCCTCCATTCTCCCAAGGAGGCCTTCAGGATGGCCTGAGAAGTCAGAAAATCTAAGTGCAAACCAGGGATCCCTGCCTTTGTTATCATGTTCTGCTCAATCAAAATAGGTTCCAGGTATAATGCTTTTGCCACTTCTCCATTGCTGGGAGAAGTCATCTCTGGGTTGAAGGGGATATCACCCCTGACAGGTACTCCAATCAATGATGAGAACTCCTCCAGCAGAGGTCCTAGCTGAAAGTTCTGGAAAGTGAAGCATCTCAAAGGAGGGTCATAGAACTGTAGGCAGGTGTGGATCAAACTCCTCTGAGAAGGGTCCAGGTCCATATCCATATCAAGGATTCCTCCATAATGCTCTCTGAATAATGGGATGTGGTCTGGAGTGATAAGTGCCTGGACCTGCCTGATGCCAGTCAGCACAGGCTCAAAGAAATGGTATGAAATGTTGCTCTTCTTGGGTGCCATGACTGCTGATGAAGAGCTGAAACAAATGCTGATGATGAAGACTGATACTGGTGATGAGCCACTGATAGGCTGAGGCTGGTGATGAGAGTAGCTGAAGCAGGCAACTGATGAAGATAGCTGAAGCAGATAACTGATGAACAGAGGTCTATGCAGATGAAGGGGTCAAAACCAAGCCAGATATAATGTGGATACCCTGAAAAACAAATAAACAAATGTTAAATGATGCAATGATGATGTATTCAAATGATATGCAAGGGTTTGTGATCAAGCTGGATCTGATTAACTGCCTTGGTATAAGTCCATGTATGTTCAAGAAGTCCAAATGGAGGTTCAGAAATCCAGTAACCAAGGTGGGGGACTCAAATAAAGAGTCACACGTCCAGGGTTAAATCACAAGAACTGTCCAAAGTGGAGCATTCTTAAACAAAACAAATATCAGGGTATGATGTGGCCAAGGGTACCTGCAAACCTGTAAACAGCCCAACCCCCTCACAGGTAGTGTTCTAAAACAAGGATCCTCAGACTTGGATCAGTTATGAGAAGTGTAAACACTTCTAACCCGGAGGTACAGTGTTTACAATAACCATAAAAGATCCTCCTCTAATTCACCTCAGTTTCTGAAGGTCATAACAAAGGTCATCCAGACTTAGCAGGCTTCCCAGATAGCCCTAGCACTACAGGAAATCTGTAGCACAGAGTTCTCAAGAAGAAACCCACATCTGAACCGTGTTTCATATTCCCGCACCAGACCGAAATGGAATGGGAAAGAACATGAACCACTCTAGCCTAGGTGTCACTCAGGTCCAAGGTATAGGACCTTAAACTCTCAGTAGAACCCCACCCACCAAAACAAAAACCAGATCCAGCAAGATGACAGTATGACAATATGATGTATAAAGCTGTAAAGAAAGCAATAAATAATTGTACATAAAGCAGTAAATAAAGCAAATATATAAACACAATTAGCACATAACACCCCAGTAAACACAAATCAAACAAGCGCTAGGAGGAACCCACAAAAAGAACCAAAAGCCCTGGTTACAGTATTAGGTTCCCCAGCAGAGTCGCCAAGCTTTCGCTCCCACTAAATGACACCTGGTCAGAAGGGGTATAGACGCGAACGGTCGGCGAAAGAGGAAGAGAACACACAGGGGTGAACTCAGAAAGACAAGAGTCGCCAGCTAGGCATTTTTATCCCGGAGGAAAGGCAATGCTGCATAGGCCTAGAAAGATATGGATAAGACGGTTGCGAACCAGAGAGACTGAGAAAGGGGGTTGATTACAACCTGGGAAGGTATTAGCACCCAGATTGTCCGTCGTACTCGACGGGATCCACGCTCAAAAGATTTGTGTTTAAGAGGGGTAGTGTCAGTGCAATCTGTGTATCAAAGCTGGAAAAGAATGCAAGTGTCAGTGTAAAAGAAATGTGAAGTGTATAAGAGAAGTGTCAGTGTAAGAATAAGAGTGAAATGCTCAAGACCATGAGGCTTAAAGAATAAGGCTGGAAAGAGGGGGAATATACAGAGACTTTTGTTCGATAACTGTTAAGTTATGCCTACGTATCCTCTCGTGCAATGAGGAAGTCAGAACACCGTAGTTCGACCCAAAGAGGCTGAAAGATAAATTGACTTGTGAACTGCTTACTTGTCTATGCTCAAGTGTATGACCTGTCTGGCTCAGGTGCAAACTGTCTTGCATTAGACGGAAGAAGCAAGTTCTCGTTTGTGAGTGAATGAGATGAGAAAAGAATCCCGGAGGAGACGATTATTGTTTGTTTTTGTATTTTCAGCCTTTTATTGCTTTTTGAGGGTTTGTCATAAGTTAATGAGCTTAAACCTAAACCAATGGGTTAGTAAACTCATCACATCCTCCCTCTGATTAGGGGTAATGAGAATACCTTGAGTGTGAAGTCAGCATCTCACACTTAATCACCATGATGTAGGATTAAGATCATTAACCTACTTGTGTTTATTTAGATGTTTTTGATGTTTTTGTTTAGTGTTAAGTAATGAGTTTAAGCCATAATCAAGGATTTAATAGACTCATTACACCATCCTAATAGAAGGATAATAGATGAGAACATTTAAGCTGAGAAAGACTCCTCAACTTAATCCATGATTAGGGATTAACCTCATGACAAAACAAACCTTTATTAAGTGGATTTTAGTTAATGATAAGATTAAGAAATGAATTTTATGATTGGTAAGACAACTTGAGGGGGACTTGTCCATTAACACTAGGGTTAGTCCTTCTTAACCAATTAAGGAAGAAATAGAACCCTAATGCAAGGCCCAAGTTACAAGCTTAATGTCTTGATGATTATTAGATGGATTGATTAAATGATTTAAACACATTAAGGGTTTAGCACTTAGGATTAAAGTTATACACTCCATCCTAATAGAAGGATGCAGGCATAAACTTAATCACAAAGCCTTAAAGCCTTTAGGGTTTAGTCCCTGATTATGAGGTGAGAAGAGAAGACTCAATGATGACACAAAGGTAAAATCTAAATGGGGAATAATCAAACCCTAATTATTATCATGCTTGGGTGTTCCTAGGGTTAATGAGGTTTGCAAGAAGATCTTCAGAGAAACCACCAAGAAGCAGATGAAAGGAGCAGTGAGAAGCAAAACAACTTGCTTCACTTAAGAAGACAAGTTGCTTGAAGGAAGAAAGTAAGGGATGAACATGAATGAGCAAGCCCACTCTAATACACATACAAAATTCAGCAAAGAAGATGTGAAAGAGATGAAAAGAGATTGTGAGAAGTGAAGGCAAATTCACTTCTCAAACAACTTACCACCTGAAAAGTCAGCAAAAGAAATGAAATGCAATGCAAATGAGATGCAATGTCATGATGCAAACCAAAACCAGAAGCAAGAACATGAAGTTAATGATGCTAAGAGATGATGCAAACACATGACAAGAGATGAGAGTGTTCATACAAAAACAAGGATGCAAATGAGACATGCTTTGAACCATGAAAGTTCATGAAAAGTTATGAAATGCAATGAACATACAACATGGCAAATGAAAGATGCAATGATCAAACATGATTCTAATATGTCCTGAGATGTATCATGAATCAAATTAATGCACAAAATGTCATGGCAAGTCAATGGATGCAAGCAAATGAGAAATGGATGCAAAGGAAGGCACAAATTAGGGTTACATGCATCATGCAAAACAAAAATCCAAAACCAGAAGCAAATGACATGATAAAAATTTTAAAATGCAATCAAAGATAACCTAAACCTATACAAACTCACTGCCCAAAGGAGGGGATCCAACTCTTAACCTAATGAAGGTTATGAATTTTCTAAGATTGCTAGGGTTTTGGGGTACCTCACCAAGAAAAATGGTAAACAAAATGAAAAATGAAAAATCAATTCAAATCAAATTTATCCTATAAACTACATGCTATGAAGAGTGCAATGCAAGAAGAATCATCACTCAACTCTCAATGGTTAGGCAGAAAGAAATTTTTGAAGTTTGAAAAAAAATATTGCCTTAAAATGAAATTAATTCCAATAAAAATGATCAAAAGGCCTCAAGAACAAAAAAGAAATTTGGTTTGAGAGTTGAACAATGTTTCTAAATGTTTCTAAATGCAATGTGAATTTTTTTGTGATTTTTAAATACTTAAATGTATTTTTAATTAATTAATTTCCATTAATTAATTAAAATAAATATTTAAATGATTTAAAAATAATTTTCAATGCAAAAAATAAAAATAAAAATATTTTTGGGTCTTAAAAATTAATGAAAACTTTGACAAAAATTTTCATAATTTTTAAATGATTTTTGCTATTTTTAATAATTCTATAAATAAAATGAAAAGAAAATGAATTAAAAATGAAAATAATGGAAAGTATGCAAATCTGAAGGCTGACATTCAAATGGAAAAGGAGGGAATTGACTGGCGCGTCATCCAACGGCTGTCATTCAAACTGACCAGATTAATTTAAAAACTTAATTAATTAGACTAATGACGTGGATTAGGGCTTAAGTGAAAGATCTGGACCATTTGTTTGCGCGCGGGTCAATGCCAGTCAACTGGATCTACGACCTACATTCAAACTGAACCCTAAACCTAATTAAGACACTTAATCACTTTCAGGTCACCGGAGAAGAGCTCCGGTCGTCTTCTCCGGTGACACCCTCCCTGAGAAATCTCAAACTCACTCTCCTGGTCATTTTAAAAGCTGTAAAGCTCCAGATCAAACCTCTCCATCTCCCTAAACATGAATCTAACATCAAAATCCATTTCTTTTTACTCAAAACCATGATTCGAATCAAAAACATGAAAATGGCCAAACTTTCAGAGATGCAGTACATGCTCAATACTCAATCATTTTTAAAAATACAAAGTGCAAAACAATCAGGGGAACATGTAGATCATTTTAGTAACTTAAAACAAGGTTTCTGGAAAAAATAATTTTTGAAGCTACCTGAAGTGAAGCTTTCAGTTTGGAGCTTTCAGCCTGCTTCCTTGCTTCCAATCAACTCTAATGACCTCCCTCAGATGTTTGCAAAGCTTGTTTGGAGTTTATTTGGGCTGGTTTGTGAGATTGAAGGAGTTCTGTTCAGAGAGGGGAGGAAATCATGTTTTGATTTCAGGGGGTTTTAGGGCAAGGTGAAGGGTCAGGGATGATCAGTGGAACATGCTGAGATGTTCTATGATGTTTGTTTTTGTGTTTGAAGGTTGTGTTGTGTGATTCGAAGCAAAATGCATAAGAGGTGGAAACTTGGAGCTATGGCTTGGAGAGTGATACAGGCTTGTGTCTCTGTTGTGTTATGTCTCTTTTGGTCCACTTATCACCCTTGGATAGGTCAGAGGAGTTGGTGTGGCCTAGCTTGATTGGTATGGGTCTTTTTGCAAAAAGTCCAAGTTAGGTGTACTTGAGGTATGGGCAAGTGTAAGGCTGTGATAGGGGCATGGTTGGGCTCAGCTGAGTTTAGGGAGAGCCATGAAAATGGATTAGAGGCAAGGCAGCAAGTGGATTAGGGTTTGTATGATGTTTTGCAAATTTGTCCAATTTTGGCCCTTTTGAAGTTTCTTGATCCATAAGTCATGAAAATGGACAAACTCTTGGTGCATTCTGAATTTTAGGCAATGGTTTATGTTTGTACAAAGATTAGAAGTCACTTTGAGGTCTCATTTTACCTTGGCAAGGGATTTTGCAACTTTGCTTCTTTGGTGCAAAACTTGAAATTATGTGATTTTTCCCAACTTTGACAAGCCATAACTTTTGATCCAAAATGAATTAGAATGAGTTCTTGTACTTTTTGAAAAGGGAATGATCCATTCTACAACTTTCATGACCAAAGTTTTCTCATTTGAAGCATTTTTGAATCCAAAAGAAAGGGTTGAAAAAGTTTCCCAAAATGGCAAGTTTCCATTACAAGTCATTTTCCCCAAAAGGAAACTTTGCAAATGGCTTGAAATTATTCAATTTTGTGAACTTCCAACATCTTTTATGATCAAATAAAGTTCATACACATTCAAAATGATGAAGAACACCTTTTGGTTGGGTCATTGGGGGCCTCAGATGCCCTGATTTTGCACTGACTTGCTCAAGAAGTCAACTCTTGATTAGATGCCTTCCCCATGGAATTTCTTCATGAAAATTAATATGCATGATCCTTATAACATATATAGACCAATAGAAACAAGAATGACCAAAAAATTTGGAGTTATGGCCTTTGAAACCAAAACCCTAATTCTAGGTCATTTGTGCAGTTAAACCTGGCTCTGCTTCCATGCCTTTCTCAGTTCTTGTGATTCTTTGGCTTCTTTGATCTTGAGAGGATATAAAATGATGCTTTAACATACATGGACCCCTTTGAAGTGATTGAAGACCTTTGGAGTGGCTCAAATGGCTCTTGGATTGCTCAGATCACAAACCCTAGATGCAGATGAATTTGAATCAATGCAGTGAAGCAAAAATGCAATATGGGATGTCATGATTGAACTTATGAAAAGAAAAGATCACAAGCCATGGTATGAATGGATGAGGGCAAATTTGGGGTGTTTACAGTCAGCTCCGAGGACGCAAAGTCAGGTATTCTGCTTGCCCGAATCCACTTCTTCTTTGTTGATTTTGCTGCGATCCTTGAACTTGGGATTTATGGTTGCTTTTCGCCACCAATTTCCTTTGTGTATCTTCTCAGTTTCGTCTCAACAGGTTCTTACGACCATGGTAGTGACGAGAGGTTGCGGCTTCAGAGGATAGTCGGGGGGTTTCCTGTGAGGGTGAAGATTTTTAGTCGGTAATCCTGAGATTGATGGTAGGTTTGAATACTTTACTAAGTTTCCTGGTTGTTTTCCCTTTCTTCTGGTTTACTGGTTTTTGAAAAGGAAAGAAAAGATGCGGTTTTTTTCTCTATGGTTTTTTTTATGAAGCTTTTGTGTGTTGCTGTCTCTTTTTTAGGGTTCTTGTAAGATAATTGCGGCCTCCCTTTTTCTCAAAGCCCCCCTCCTTAAATAGTGTCAAATTAGGGTTTGATATTTTTGAAAATTTATGAGTTTTCACACTTTCGGTTGTGCCTGCTACAACCTTTTCTGTATCAAAAATTGTTTTGCTTGTTTTGTGCAAACTTTGGTTTTTGTGTCTTCTGTTACATCTCTGCCTGCACTTGTTTATGTCCTGTCGTCATCCTAAGCCTTTGGCTTAACTTTCTTGGTTTGGAATGAACCGAATCAATTGGATTTAGATTGAAATGAAGGGTCGGTATTCAATTGAATTGAGTTATCCATGTTTCTCTTTGTTTTGTCTGTTTGTGAAATAATGTTGGGGTCATTACTGGTTTTTGTACTATGTGTTTTGGAGCAGGACTTCCTTATTACTCATGTTATTTCTGTTACATGAACTGATTGTTGCTCGGTTTGCAATTTACAGGTTGATGGAATTCTAGGCTTCCACTTTGACCCTTGCGTATGGCTTGGAATTTTAGTGAGGATTAGAATAGTTCAACGAGCAAAATCTAAATGGTGAGCCAACATCACATCTTTTTTCATATTTTCCTTCCATTTCAATGAGGATTAGGAATCTGGAAATTCCACAGACTTTGAACGAAATTGGCTTATCTTGCTAACTGGGAGATTGTCGTTGTTGTTGTTGACAAACAGGTGCTTGCGATCGTTATTGCTGCAGCTGAGGCTTTGATGTTGCAACTAAGAGCGTTCATTATGATCAAGTCCACGGAGCTGCTGTGATATCAATGCAATATCCTTGCCGTCGTTGTTGCTCAAGGTTCAGTAAGAAAGTAATTGCTTGAGCTTGAAAATTGTTCTACATGACCATCCTTTGAGTTTGATAAACTCCTGTTATGTTTGCAGATGACACAACAACGATGCAATTCACTTGTTGAGAAAAAGAAAAAACTATGGCTAGAAGACTTTTCTCTTGCAAACAGGAACTGTAATAATAAATTTTAAAGTATCTATGTACTAGTTTAATTTGAAACCCCTCTGTATTGATGTAAATATTGGAATTTGAGCTTTTTGCAACAACTGGAGTTTAATCCAACTAGTACACCTTTGTCCCTATCAACCCTTTATTTGCACTTCAATTTGGTATCTATCCTTAGCTCCTTGCATGGAAATTTTAAGGCATGCAGAAATTAACTTTGAGTAAGACCTTTTGCCATTGTCAAGACGCAAATCTTGGTGTCTTAAAATAAATGTGGAGTTAACTTCCATCAGTCTCGTGTTTAGCTTGATTGTGTTGATATACTGAAAGTAATTCCACTATTGCAGCTAACAGAACAAACATAATGCCCCCTGAAGGGAATGGTCCACACATGCGATTCTGGTATCATAACTGCCTTAAGTCATGAATTGAGTTATCAAATTAAAGACCACTTGAGGAGCAAAACTTAATGAATTGACCCCCAAAAGTTCGCTTAAAATATGACCTTGGAAACGAAAAGGAGGCTTAAAATTCTTATTTGAATTTATGGATGGGGGAACATGGAATTTTGAAGATAGAGGATAAATTGAAATCTTTGGAAACATAATAGGAAAAAATAATATAAAAAAAAAGAAATAAACAAGAATAAAAATGGATTAGAAATAGAATTAAATTGAACGGATTTACAATATGGATTCGGAAATAAATTAGAATTAAAACAAAAAACAACTAGAAAAATTGAATTAGAGAAATGGGGACATGAAGGGAGTTTTTTTGAAATAAGAATGTGAATTGAAAACCCAATAAGAAACAAAGCTTGGAATTAGCTTTTAGAAATAAACTTAGAATTTGGAACAAATGGAAAGGGGATAGAAAAAGAGCATGGAAACACAACGGCGTTTGGAATTAAAACTCGAAACTTGAACCAGTTCCCTCAACAAATACCCATAAGAAAACGACGTCCATAATTCAAACTTAAATTTCCAACATCCAAAACTTAAGATATCAATCCAGTAATTCCAACTTCAAAACAAATTAAATCCTAATTTTTAAACCAAATGAAACAAACCTCCATTATTTGTTACACAACCCACGGATCACCCTTGCCATTCCTGCGAAACTTTAAAATGCTTGGCATGAGTTTTTTTGTATGCTGATGATGAGACGAATATATGATAAAAAAGGTTAGGGGTAAAAATTTGGGGTGTGACAGTTGCCCCTATTTAAATAACTTTACCAGATGATATGAGAGATACTAATCCTCATAAAATCAAAGTGAAAGGTATTTAAATAAAAATAACCGAAAATTTTTCCCCTAAATGCAATGGTATGTTATGAACTTAAGAGGGACTCCTGCTTGGGGATATGATATGCGAGATACAATGTTCGAATATGTTGATTTTTTAACAAAATGATAAATATGCTGAAAAATGGTATGATGAAGACAAATGCGAACTGCAACCCACAGAAACGCAAACTGAAGGTAAAGACCCACTAGGGATAACAATATGCTGGGGATGACAAGACGAAAATAAGAAGTATTCAAAGTGATATATCAGCAGGTTCAAGTGTAACTGCTGGCACTAAGATTGACGGATGACAGAAAACAAAACGCGAGATAAAAGACAGACTATCTGAAGTGATGAATTAGCAAGTTCAAAGTGGTTGCTGGGGATCTCAATACAGCGATTCAGTGATTGAGAAAGATAGAAATGATCTCGACTCGGCAGCCAGGAGAACCAAAGAGAAGACACTGACACAGTAGTCAGGAATAAACAAACATCGACAGACATCGACACGGTGGTCATGAAATAAAAAGACAGACATTGTCACGGTGGTCATGGAAATAAAATAACAGGCATTGACGCGGTGGTCTGGAAATAAAATAACAGACATAGACGCGGTGGTTATGAAATAAAAGACAGGCAACGACGCGGTGGTCAGGAAATAAAATAACAGGCAAAGACGCGGTGGTCAGGAAAATAAAATGACAGGCAAAGACGCGGTGGTTTGGAAATAAAATGACAGGCAAAGACGCGGTGGTCAGGAAATAAAATGACAGGCAACGACACGGTGGTCCGGAAATAAAATGACAGGCATAGACACGATGGTCTGGAAATAAAATAACAGACAAAGACGCGGTGGTCTGGAAATAAAATGACAAGCATTGACGCGGTGGTCTGGAAATAAAATAACAGACAAAGACGCGGTGGTCTGGAAATAAAATGACAAGCATTGACGCGGTGGTCTGGTAATAAAATGACAGGCAACGATACGGTGGTCTGGAAATAAAAGACAAGCAAAAATCCAAGGTGATAAATCAACAGGTTCAAGTGTAACTGTTGGGACCGAGGACTGGGATTGTTAACAGTAATCAGGCAATGGCTCTGTGCAAACACACTAATACTGGGAATATCATGCGAAGCGTTTAAAGATAAATCAAATGGCTCTAAGCGACCAAGCTGGAAAATAAGAATAAATGTTGGGGTTTTCAGCGAGATAAACGACCAACCTCGGGAAATTCTTAAAACGAATAACTTTTAGAAGAACTTTTAGGAACTATCAGGGAAACACAAATGCATTTGAATTAGACAGTCCTAAGTCTTAAGCAAACAACTTAAAGGATGATAATTGGGCTCAAAATAAGCATTGGTTGTACTAAGGTACATCAAGGAGGGCCTTTGTAGGAAATACCAGTGTTTCTGGGGGAAAAAACCAGGTTAACCATATTGCGGGGTACCAACAACAATGGATTTAAAAAAATAACAAAAGACAGTAATCTGGATCTGGGGTTAGACAGACGACGACTGGGGATAGACAGATGATTATGTCAAATGCGTATGCAATGAACATGATGCGAATGACCATGATATGCAAATGCTGACTCTATGGAGAGACAAAGAGTTTTGATAAAGGGAGAAAAGTAGGATCTCAGTGCAAATACTCAGCCGAGTAAAAGAAAAATGCTGGGGGGATATTTTCAAACTTGGAAATCGGTGTCTGGTCCAAGGATCCATCCAAGAGTGCTACCAACTTATAATTCTCTGCGGGGATTTCTGTAATAATTGTATGAGAGTGTTGTTGCAAACCAGAGGGCTTTTAGAAGACAGAAAATCTTTTAAATTTTTTTAAAGTCAAAGAAATTTGAATGTTTCAGTATGTTTTCAAAAACTGTTTAAATTTTTTTTTGTCATTTTCAAAGTTAAATTGTAACTCAGTAAAGACATTTCGCATAACAATGAAAATAAGAACTGAAAGACAAAGTTTAAAGGCAAAGGTTGTATTTATTCAAGAATGGTAGCTTGCCAATAGCAAAAGCTCCATGGGAAATTACAATTTGAAAATGGCAATGGGGAAAGGTCTACATTGAATCCAACGACCACTATAATCCCTAATAACTAAAACCGCCCAACACCTTGCTTCTGACAAGAGCGACTGGATTGGTCTTCAAGTAATGATCTTCAGTAATGATAAACACCATCTGATACAGTCAAATGCCTTTGTCCCTAACTTTTGCCTCGACCGCCCTTTCGGGTTTTCAATCCACCGGGACGCTCTTTTTTGCCTAAGCCGCCCTTTCGGGTTTTCAACTTAGCGAGCTCTATTTTTTATTTTTATGCCTAACTTTTGCCTGGATCTCCTTTATAGGTTATGATCCACCGGGATACCCATTTTTGCATAGGTCGCCATTTCTGGTTTTTGACCTATCGTGCTTTATTTAGGCATAATATTTTTTGACTGCATCAGAATTCACCGGGTATTTCAGTTGTTCACCATCCATAGTTGTGAGGATTAAGGATCCTCCGGAAAATGCCACCTTCACAACATATGGGCCTTCATAGTTAGGACTCCATTTTCCACGCATGTCTTTGTGGACTGGCAAGATTTTCTTGAGTACCAGGTCTCCTTCTTTGAATTCTCGGAGATGGACTTTCTTGTCAAAAGCTCTCTTGATGCACTTCTAGTACAACTGGCCATGGCACATGGCGGTCATTCTCTTCTCATCAATGAGATTCAGTTGGTCATATCTGCTCTGGACCCACTCAGCTTCTTCCAGTTTGGTTTCCATCAAGATCCTCAAAGATGGTATCTCTACTTCGATAGGGAGAAATGCATCCATCCCATACACCAAAGAAAAGGGGGTTGCCCCTGTTGAAGTGCGAACTGATGTTCTATACCCATGTAAAGCATATGGTAACATCTCGTGCCAGTCTTTGTAAGTATTCACCATCTTCTGCAAGATCTTCTTGATGTTCTTGTTCGCAGCTTCAACAGCCTCATTCATCTTCGGACGATAAGGAGAAGAGTTATGATGTTCAATCTTGAATGTGTCACACAACTCCTTCATTGTCTTGTTGTTCAAATTGGTCCCATTATCTGTGATGATTCGGCTTGGGATCCCATAGCGACAGATAATTTGGTTTTTGATGAAACGGGCGACCACTTGCTTCGTCACGTTGGCATAGGAAGCTGCTTCTACCCACTTGGTAAAGTAATCGATTGCAACCAAGATAAACCGGTGACCATTGGAAGCTTTAGGCTCAATTTCCCCTATCATGTCAATGCCCCACATTGAGAAAGGCCAAGGTGATGACAACACATTCAAAAGTGTTAAAGGTACGTGCACCTTGTCGGCATAAATCTGGCATTTATGACACTTCCTGGCGTATTTAAAACAATCTGATTCCATGGTCAACCAGAAATATCCAGCTCGTAAAATCTTCCTGGACATGGCATGTCCATTGGCATGCGTTCCAAATGATCCTTCATGGATTTCCCTGATCATTAAGTCTGCTTCGCGCTTGTCCACACACCTGAGCAGAATCATATCATGATTTCTCTTGTAAAGCACATTGTTGCTGAGGAAGAACTTGGACGTCAATCTTCTCAGAGTCTTCTTGTCCAGAGTTGTTGCATCAGCTGGGTACTCCTGGTTTTGCAAGTAGTTCTTGATGTCATAGAACCACGGTTTCTCATCAGTTTCCTCTTCGACTAGTAGACAGTAGGCTGGTGTGGTTTTTTGCTCAATTGTAATGAGTGGAGCTTCATTAATAAATCTGACTTGAAACATAGAGGCCAACATAGCTAAAGCGTCTGCAATTTGATTCTCTGCCCTTGGAATTAACTCCACAATGCAAGCACGGTAAGGGATCAACTTCTCATCACGGGTCTCCCATTCACCTTTGACTTGGTAGATTACCAAAGATGAGTCTCCATATACTTCAAGGACTTTGATTCTGGTATCAATTGCAACTTCGATACCCAAAACACATGCTTCATACTCAGCGATATTGTTTGTACATTCAAAACATAATCTAGCTGTGAAAGGGGTGTATCCACCATCAGGATTCATCAAAACAGCTCCCATACCATGCCCCATGTAATTAGAGGAACCATCAAACATCATCTTCCAACGAGAACCTGGCTCGGGACCTTCATCTGGACCTGGAACTTCACAATCCTTTATCAACAAAATGTCCTCGTCTGGGAAATCGAATTTCAAAGGTTCATAATCTTCGACAGGATGATCAACAAGGTATTCAGATAAAACACTGCCTTTAATAGACTTCTGGGTTACATACTGGATATCATATTCGGATAACAATATGTGCCAACGGGCGAGTCTTCCAGTCAAAGCAAGCTTCTCAAAGATGTACTTTATTGGATCCATTTTCGAGATCAACAAAGTAGTGTGACAAATCATGTACTGCCTGAGGCGTCTGGCCGCCCATGCCAAGGCACAACAAGTTTTCTCTAAAAGCGAATATCTGCTTTCACAGTCTGTGAACTTCTTGCTTAAGTAATAAATAACATGTTCCTTTCGACCAGTTTCGTCTTGTTGGCCTAATACGCAACCCATAGATCCTTCAAGTACAGTCAGGTACATGAAGAGAGGCTTCCCTGGAGTAGGTGGGATCAAGATAGGAGGTTCTTGCAGGTAAAACTTAATCTTCTCAAAAGCCAGTTGACAATCAAGACTCCACTCAATTGCTTGATTCTTCCGGAGTAACTTGAATAAAGGCTCACAAGTAGCAGTCATTTTGGAGATGAATCTGGAGATGTAGTTCAATCTTCCAAGGAAACCTCTCACTTGCTTTTCTGTTTTTGGAGCTGGCATCTCTTGAATTGCTTTGACTTTGTCCGGATCTACTTCGATTCCTTGCTAACTAACAATAAAACCAAGTAACTTTCCTGATCGGACACCAAAGGTACACTTAGCTGGATTCAAACGCAGTTGGAACTTTCTGAGACGCTCAAATAACTTTAAGAGATGATTCAAATGATCCTCCTCACTCTGTGATTTGGCAATAATATCATCCACGTAAACTTCTATTTCCTTATGCATCATATCATGGAAAAGGGTGACCATTGCCCTTTGATAAGTGGCTCCTGCATTTCTAAGACCGAATGGCATAACTTTGTAACAATATGTGCCCCATGGTGTGATAAAAGTGGTCTTTTCCATATCATCAGGATCCATCTTAATCTGGTTATATCCTGAGAAACCATCCATGAATGAGAAAACAGCAAACTTGGCAGTGTTGTCAACCAAAGTATCAATGTGCGGAAGAGGGAAATAGTTCTTGGGACTGGCTTTGTTCAAATCCCTATAGTCTACGCACATTCTAACCTTGCCATCCTTTTTGGGGACTGGCACGATGTTAGCTACCCACTCAGGGTACTTTGCAACTGCGAGGAATCCAGCATCAAACTGTCTTTTGACCTCTTCTCGAATCTTCAGATCCATGTCTGGTCTTGTTCTTCGGAGCTTTTGCTTTACTGGCGGACAATCTGGTGGAAGCGGCAACTTATGAACAACTATGTCTGTGTCTAAACCGGGCATATCCTGATACGACCATGCAAACACATCCACATACTCTTTGAGAAGCTTGACCAAACTTTCTCTGATGTCTGCCCCAAGTGTTGTACCAATCTTGACTTCCTTCTTATCTTCATCAGTGCCAAGGTTAATGGTATCTACCTGCTCCTTATGGGGATGAAGATCTGTGTGCTCATCCTCAATTAATCTTGCCAGTTCTTCGGGAATGTCACAATCTTCCTCACTTTCATCTTCCGCTTGGTAGATGGGCGAATCGAAGTTAGGAGAGAATATAGAGTCATTGGATTCAACAGGGTTTTCATTTGTTCTGCATATGGGAATGATTTGTTTTTATTAAAAGTAAAAATTGAGGGATGCAAGAAAAAAATTTATTAACTTTGAAAGATTGCCATATTCTTTTAAAAGTGAAAAGAGAAAAACAGTAAATAAAAACAAAGTAAGAATTTAACAAAATGCCTTCATTGATTGAATAACTTGAAAATGAGAAGGGGCCCTACAAAATGATCCCATAGCCTTGGGAAGAGCTAGGGAACTTTGAAAACACTTAAGGAAAACAATAAATTACTTTGACAATGGAAAATATTATGGGATCTCAACTGCCTCCCAATTGCCCAAAGCTGCTTCACACTGATAAACCAAATGATCCACATCTTCATCTTCAGCATCCCCATTAATCGCATTGATCTGATAGCCGGTGCTGGAAAACACCTCTTGAATGGTCTTTGGACGTCCTTTGACGGAGGTTGGCGCTCTTTCCTTCACATGAGTTGGTTTGTAACCCAACCCGTATCGATCTAGCTTCTGCTTGACTTCAATGACATCCCCCCAACCTTCATGGCTTCCCTCTTCGATAGTGGAAATAGTACTCTTCAGCGATGCAAAAGATGGAATGCCTTTCTCCTTTGGCTCTTCCACTTCCATAAGGATGACATTGGCTATCTCTAGAGCTTGGAAAGCAGTTTCCAAAGCATTTTCATCAGCCTCAATGTAACTAAAGGAAGAAAGGTTGCTGACCATGAGATCTTCTTCACCAGACATAGTTACCATCTTATTATCGACCACAAACTTCATCTTCTGATGTAAGGTAGAAGTGACTGCCCCAGCGGCATGGATCCAAGGTCTTCCCAGCAAACAACTATAATTAGGGTTAATGTCCATAACCTGGAAAGTGATTTTGAAGACCTGTGGCCCAATCAAGATTGGTAAGTCTACCTCCCCGATAACGGTCCTTCTTGACCCATCAAAAGCTTTTACAATCAATGCACTGGGCCTCATCTCTGCCCCTTGATAAGATAACTTGGCAAGCGTTATTTTCGGCAAAAAATTCAATGAAGATCCTGTATCCACAAGAACTCTTGCTAAAGTATCCTCCTAACATTTTACAGATATGTGAAGAGCACGGTTATGGTCTAAGCCATCCTTTAGAAGATCCTCCAGACTGAAGCTGAGATTGTTACATGCAGTGATATTGGCAATGACTCCATCAAACTGATTCACAGTTATATCATGCGTAACATGGGCTTGGGCTAGTAATTTTTGAAGAGCACTTCAATGGGCCGGTAAATGCATAAGAAGTGATAAGATAGATATTTTGGAAGGTGTTTGATGTAGCTGATCAATAACCTTATAATCACTCTTAATGATTCTGAGAAACTCTGCATCCTCTTCTTCCAAGACCACCCCTTTATCCTGGTTGACAACAGCTGGAATGACTTCTTTAGGCGGAATTGTATTGGCTTGTTGAGTATAAACACGACCACTGCGAGTTAAACGACTTGCACCTGCTATGTCAGCACTTGCCACTTTTGAACCCTCTTTCTGACTATCTTGTTCAAACTTCTGATGAACTCTCCCTGTATCATACTTCCACGGAACTGCTTTGGTATCTTCATAAAGAAAAGGGTTACTCCTTTGCTCAATCCCTGGTTCAGGTATGTTAAAAATGGGCACCACAGGTTCTGGTATATTAAAGATGGGTTGAACTCTTGAGGACTCAGGCAGGTTGAACATTGACACCAAAGTAGAATCAGATTCAGGCAAGTTGAAAATGGGTTCAATCATTGCCACTTCATTCTTCTTCACACGACCGCTTACTTGTAAAACACCCAGATTAATCAAACTTTGAACATCTTTCAAGACCAGTTCACATCCCTTTGGATTATTCGCACAAACTTCACAATTCTTATGACAGTTCTTCAGTATACCCACCTCTACTAACTTCGCATGGAAGTCTTTAAGCGGGGTTTTGATCTCTGTAGCGTGGAAAATCAAATCTTCATCAGACTCGTCAACAATGGCATTTATGGACCCATGCTTAGGTAAAGGATTATTTTTAACATTCGGACCAGTATCTCCAAATGACAAAATGTTCTTATCCATTAGATCCTTCACAACATACCTCAAAGCAATACAATTTTCCAAATCATGCCCCGGAGCACCTTCATGAAACAAACAGTGGGCATTTGAGTTGTAACCTGGTGGGAGTGGATCTGGTGGAGGACCCAAAGGCCTTGGAGTAACCAAGCCTTTCTTCAATAGTGAGGGATACAATTCAGAATAGGTCATAGGGATCCGAGGATGAGGAGGCCTTCCTCCTAGTCTTCTATTTTGAAAGTTTGAATTTGGATGAGGAGCTGGAGTCCTCGGCTGGTAGGCTGAAGCATTGGGCGCTCGTTGATAGTCTGAATTGTTGAGCATTGGTTGATAAGCTGGAATCACTGGAGCCGCTTGCTGATACATCGGTACTGCTTGAGTTGGCCGATATATCGGGACTTGTGGATTGTATGACGGTTGAACCGCCGCCACATAAGGATGTTGGACATACTGTGGTGGGTAGACATACTGGGGTTGATCCACAGGTGGAGGCCTCTGCCAAAGCGGATTTCTCCTTTGACTCGTCATTATTGCATTCGTCTCACCCTCTTTCTTCTTGTGGAAATTACTGGTAAATTTCTTGACATTATTTCCACTGCCGTTGCTGGAACTGCTAGATGCACCACTCATCTTTCCACTTTTTAGTCCAAGCTCAACTTTGATTCCCACGGTTACAAGGTCATAAAAGCTAGCAGTTACGCTTCCCACCATTCTCTCGAAGAATTCTGGTCGCACCGTGTCAACAAACCAATCGGCTAACTCCTTTTCAGACAACGGGGGGGTCTACCTGAGAAGCGGTCCCTCTCCACCTCTGAGCATATTCTTTAAATGATTCGGAATCCTTCTGTGACATACTCAACAACTGCCTTCTATCGGGAGCAAGGTCCATATTGTATTTGTACTGCTGGATGAAAGCATCTGTCAAGTCTTGAAAACTGCGAATCTTCGACTAGTCTAGCGTTAGATACCACTTGGAGGAGATTCCCTTCAGACTGTCCTAGAAACAGTGGATCATTAATTTGTCATTGTCCACCTGCGCAGCCATTCTTCGATAATACATCAAGAGGTGGTTCTTAGGACACGTTGCGCCCTCGTACATGTCAAAAGTGGGTATCTTGAACTTTGGAGGAATTACCATACCAGACACCAGACACATCTCTCTAGCAGCAGCCCCGAAGATCTGGTCGCCTTCAATTGCTCTTAACCTTTTCTCAAGGGTCTCAAAATTCTCTTGCATCTTCTCATGTTTATCATTTCCATTCTCCGACATATCTGGCACGTCATACACCTGAGGGTCGTTGAAGTATGGTTGGGCACGGGTGTGCATAATGTCTGGTGTGAAATTAGCAACCACATGGTTCTCTTAGCTAGTTAGAGGAATAGTCTGCTGAGCAGCAAATCCTTGAGGGGGAGGTACAAAACCTTGGGAAGGAAATGCAAGGCCCTGAGAAGGAGGTGCGAAACTTTGAGAAGCGAAACCTTGGGAAGGAGGGAAGAAGCCCTGAGCAGTAAGTCCTTGGGAAGAAGGAATAAAACTTTGAGAAGCAAAACCCTGAGGAGGAGGTACAAATCCATGGGGAAGCCCAAAAGGAGGCCAGGTCACAGGAGGAGTGACTGATGGCGTAGGCTCAGTCGTTGCAGTGACGATCTCTGATACTACAGTCTGTTGGGAATCTAATTTTGCTCGGATGACCTGCAACATTTCCATCATCTGACCCATATTTCCACGAAGATCAGAAAGCTCATCATTAACTCTGTCCATCTCTAGGTCTCTTTCAGCCATCTTCTTCTTAGTCTGAGCTAGTGAGATACTTGTGTGAGATCCTCAGTGTGACAGCTGGAAAGGAGTTGACGAGAATGAGTTTGATGAAATGCAGACGTGGAGATGCAAACATGAGTAAAAAATGCAAATGCTTCAAGGGACTTGAGAAGTTATTGCAAAATACCAAAATGGATAAAGTTTTCTTATTATTTTCCAAGAATTAATAAACCAAAGTCCATCATGGTAAAACATATGATGTTTGCAACAAAAATCTCTCGTTTCTTGAAGCATTTACTAAAATGATGCATATGATGCTAAGATGCAAGGATGCAAGGGTGCAAGGGTGCAACAGGTAAATTCGGAACCTTCTTAACAGGTGGGCTGTAAGAGAGTTGTTCTACGCTTTACTACCCATAAATCCCACTCACGGGGGGTTTCTACGGTGATGGTTTAAGGAAACTCAAGGTCACAGACGTTTATCGTACTAACGCCCCGCCGCAGGCTAGCTACATTGTGATGATAATAACGATAAGGTCTACCTTGAGTGGAGTTCTCATGCTAGGCGTGCAAGGAGAGAGTCCTTGGAGCCTAACATTACGCAAATACCAAAATTGAAACAGGTCCTAGGGGGGTCCCAGAATCACAGCCCTTTCGTGAATCAGGTCACGCGACAGGCTAGCTGCGTTGCGACAAGATCTACGAAAAGTCTAACTATCTGGGGGAGCTTTCATGCTAGGCGTGAAAGGAGCGGGTCCTTGGAGACTAACACTAATAACATCCAATTCTAAACTTAGGTGTTCCCTCTTCTTTTTCCATAACTCATTTTTACTTGCAAAGTGACCCCGAGATCCCACAGACAAATAATATAATGAGCGATAAATGGAAAGCGGTAAAAGAACAAATAAACGAACATAAATAATATACATAGAGAAGACAAGAAGAGATAAGATCAAACAAATAAGCACACAAAGCTAAGTTAGGCTCGACTCTCTCTAGCATGGAGCTAATCCCCAGTAGAGTCGCCAATTGTCGTACCTCGAAAAAAAATACGATCCTAAAACAAACAACAGAGCCGCCACCTAATTCTATTTATTCTACGAGAGAAAAGGGAGATATAGATACATCATAAAGGAAGGATAAGAAATGGTATACGGAACCAAATTCTAAGTTCGGGAGTCGGTTACGCAAGGGGAAGGTATTAGCACCCCTCACGTCCGTTGTACTCAACGGGAACCTCTTAGATAATTATGTGATTAAATGTTTGATCTTAAGTCTTTGTCTTCTAAATGGTTATTAATATGTTTGTTAAAGTTTTAAAATTATTATTAAGACGGAGAAAGGATTAAAGTTTTTAAATAGAGAAATAGCTAAATTTTTTATTAGGGTGGAGAAATGATTAATTTTTTATTATTGTGCTCGTGAAGGATTAAAATCCCTGTGCCTACGTATTCCCTTGTGCAATGGGAAAGTCAGAGCTTCGTAGTTCGTGCGACTGCGGTTTGCAATTTTTTAATTGAACGATTGTTTGAAATGCATTCTACTGTTAAGCATTGGCTTATACTCGCGGTGGAGGCTGAAGCGCTAGCTTGTTCGAGAGATAGAATGATTTAAACAATGTTCGTTTTAGAGAAAAAGTGTTTGAATTTTGTTAAGATGTTTTAAACGAAAGAGCGAATGAACCACGTTGCGTGGGGCTAGCCCAACTGCAATCCATTCTAGAACGTGCGGAATGCTAGACTCCGGAGTTCAATTTCCGTGATTTAATTTAAAAAGATAATTTGAATATTTTGATATACGAATGGTGATTGGACACATCGCGTGGGGCTAGCCCAGTTGCGGTCCAATCCAGAACATGCAGAATGCTAGACTCCGGAGTTCTGTTTTCGTATGTTATTTTGATAAATTGAATAATTGATATACGAATAGTGATTGAACACATCGCGTGGGGCTTGCCCAGTTGCGGTCCAATCCAGAACGTGCGGAATGCTAGACTCCGGAGTTCTGTTTTCGTACGTTAATTTATGCGATTAGACATTTTGAAAACCGGAAAGCGAATGGACCACGTTGCATGGGGCTAGCCCAGCTGCAGTCCATTTTAGAACGTGCGGAGTGCTAGACTCCGGGGTTCTTACTCCGTATTTAAAATTTGTAAATAAGTCGAATAAATGTTATTATATTTGTAGACGTTTAGAATTGATGCGATTAATAACGAAGGAGTGAACGAACAATACGCGTGGGGCTAGCCCAGTTGTAGTTCGTTCTAGAACGTGCAGAGTGCTAGACTCCGGGGCTCTATTCCTTGTTAAATTTATTAAGACGCGTAGAAAAATTGTGCAGACGGCGATCACTTGGTGATCGACTTACGTGTGTGCGAAGGATATGCGAGATTGATTTATTTGGCGTTGGGCTAAGAAGTTTAATTTTATTTTTTTAAAAACGATTATTACTAGTGATCGCTCATTGTTTTTGTTTTGACAACTTATGGTCGTTATATGAGAATAAATCGCGCAAGTTCAAACGTATTATTAACATACCACAAAATAATGAGCAACGACCAACACATATTCAAGCAAGAATAAATCATACACACAAACCCAAAGAATAACCAAGTAGGAGTATCAATCCAAGTTCGAATAAAAAAAGCAAATTAATTTAAAAAAACATACAAACCCTAAATTATGTATCTAAAACTAAACTCCTTTATCATTATTTTTTTTAATGAATAATAGTAGAATAATTGATAATAAAGAAAATGTTAAGATTTTAAAACAAAACTTAGCATAAACTCAATATCTAAAAAAAAAAAAAAAACTGGACAAATCCAACAAGTCATGGGTCCAAAATCGATGATGGGTCCAAGCAAAAACAACGACCCTTGGCCTAAATGGGCTCCGGGTCATATCAATCAGTATCTTCCTTGCTGCCCAAATCAACATCAAGTTCACTTATAACCTGTTCAAGTCTAGCGATTCTCATTATAACATGATAGGGGGGGGGCTTGTCACATTGATTGTAACTCTGGATACGCGTGGAAAGTAAATACACGCCATCCCCCTTTGCATTGACCGAAGCAGAAAAATAAATGAAAAATTAATGGGGATATGTGAAGGCGCATGCGGGGAAGTGGAAAGTTTTTTTTCAAAAAAACTAACATTAACTTATTATAAAATAAAATAAACAAATCTAAGTAAATTAAACGCTCCACAGTTAGAAGAAAAAATAACCTAACAGTCTCTCTCCCTCTCTCATGATTAAAACAACATCAACTACTTACCTTTCACTCTTGTTCATAAAAGATGAAAGGAAAAAACGAAACCCTAAATGTTCTTAGCCTAAACATTGTACCAACATCTTCATGCTCAGTCCAAGACTTCATCGCATTTCAACATTCAAGATTCGTTGCTACGAATCTACTCAAGCTATCAACAAACAACAAATCGCAATAATGGTAAAAGAAGATCCACAAATCACACCAATATTTGACAATAATGAAGGCGGCGCATAAAAGCTGTGAAACAAAATTTACCGATCGTCAGCTCCGAGGACGCAAAGTCAGGTATTCTGCTTGCCCGAATCCACTTCTTCTTTGTTGATTTTTTTGCGATCCTTGAACTGGGGATTTATGGTTGCCTTTCGCCACCAATTTCCTTTGTGTATCTTCTCAGTTTCGTCTCAACAGGTTCTTACGACCACGGTAGTGACGAGAGGTTGCGGCTTCAGAGGACATTCGGGGGTTTCGTGTGAGGGTGAAGATTTTTAGTCGGTAATCCTGAGATTGATGGTAGGTTTGAATACTTTACTAAGTTTCCTGGTTGTTTTCCCTTTCTTCTGGTTTACTGGTTTTTGAAAAGGAAAGAAAAGATGCGGGTTTTTTCTCTATGGTTTTTTTTATGAAGCTTTTGTGTGTTGCTGTCTCTTTTTTAGGGTTCTTGTAAGATACTTGCGGCCTCCCTTTTTCTCAAAGCCCCCCTCCTTAAATAGTGTCAAATTAGGGTTTGATATTTTTGAAAATTTCTGAGTTTTCACACTTTCGGTTGTGCCTGCTACAACCTTTTCTGTATCAAAAATTGTTTTGCTTGTTTTGTGCAAACTTTGGTTTTTGTGTCTTCTTTTACATATTTGCCTGCACTTGTTTATGTCATGTCGTCATCCTAAGCCTTTGACTTAACTTTCTTGGTTTGGAATGAACCGAATCAATTGGATTTAGATTGAAATGAAGGGTCGGTATTCAATTGAATTGAGTTCTCCCTATCTCTCTTTGTTTTGTCTGTTTGTGAAATAATGTTGGGGTCATTACTGGTTTTTGTACTATGTGTTTTGGAGCAGGACTTCCTTATTACTCATGTTATTTCTGTTACATGAACTGATTGTTGCTCGGTTTGCAATTTAAAGGTTGATGGAATTCTAGGCTTACACTTTGACCTTTGCATATGGCTTGGAATTTTAGTGAGGATTAGAAGAGGTCAACGAGCAAAAACTAAATGGTGAGCCAACATCACATCTTTTTTCATATTTTCCTTCCATTTCAATGAGGATTAAGAATCTGGAAATTCCACAGACTTCGAACGAAATTAGCCTATCTTGCTAACTGGGAGATTGCCATTGTTGCTGTTGACAAACAGGTGCTTGCGATCGTTATTGCTGCAGCTGAGGCTTTGATGTTGCATCTAAGAGCGTTCATTATGATCAAGTCCACGGAGCTGCTGTGATATCAATGCAATATCCTTGCCGTCATCGTTGCTCAAGGTTCAGTAAGAAAGTAAGTGCTTGAGCTTGAAAATTGTTCTACATGACCATCCTTTGAGTTTGAGAAACTCCTGTTATGTTTGCAGATGACATAACAACGATGCAATTCACTTGTTGAGAAAAAGAAAAAACTATGGCTAGAAGACTTTTCTCTTGCAAACAGGAACTGTAATAATAAATTTTAAAGTATCTATGTAATAGTTTAATTTGAAACCCCTCTGTATTGATGTAAATATTGGAATTTGAGCTTTTTGCAACAAATGGAGTTTAATCCAACTAGTACACCTTTGTCCCTATCAACCCTTTATTTGCACTTCAATTTGGTATCTATCCTTAGCTCCTTGCATGGAAATTTTAAGGCATGCAGAAATTAACTTTGAGTAAGACCTTTTGCCATTGTCAAGACGCAAATCTTGGTGTCTTAAAATAAATGTGGAGTTAACTTCCATCAGTCTCGTGTTTAGCTTGATTGTGTTGATATACTGAAAGTAATTCCACTATTGCAGCTAACGGAACAAACATAATGCCCCCTGAAGGGAATGGTCCACACATGCGATTCTGGTATCATAACTACCTTAAGTCATGAATTGAGTTATCAAATTAAAGACCACTTGAGGAGCAAAACATAATGAACGGACCCCCAAAAGTTTGCTTAAAATATGACCTTGGAAACGAAAAAGGAGGCTTAAAATTCTTATTTGAATTTATGGATGGGGGAACATGAAATTTTGAAGATAGAGGATAAATTGAAATCTTTGGAAACATAATAGGAATAAATAATATAAAAAAAAAGAAATAAACAAGAATAAAAATGGATTAGAAATAGAATTAAATTGAACGGATTTACAATATGGATTCGGAAATAAATTAGAATTAAAACAAAAAACAACTAGAAAAATTGAATTAGAGAAATGGGGACATGAAGGGAGTTTTTTTGAAATAAGAATGTGAATTGAAAACCGAATAAGAAACAAAGCTTGGAATTAGCTTTTAGAAATAAACTTATAATTTGGAACAAATGGAAAGGGGATAGAAAAAGAGCATGGAAACACAACGGCGTTTGGAATTAAAACTCGAAACTTGAACCAGTTCCCTCAACAAATACCCAGAAGAAAACGACGTCCATAATTCAAACTTAAATTTCCAACATCCAAAACTTAAGATATCAATCCACTAATTCCAACTTAAAAACAAATCAAATCCTAATTTTTGAACCAAATGAAACAAACCTTCATTATTTGTTACACAACCCACGGATCACCCTTGCCATTCCTGCGAAACTTTAAAATGCTTGGCATGAGTTTTTTTGTATGCTGATGATGAGACGAATATATGATACAAAAGGTTAGGGGTAAAAATTTTGGGTGTGACACCCCTATTCAAGCATGAGTTAGCTGTGCAGGGTATAAGCGCTTGGCTTAGCAGACAAACAAGATAACTTGTGGTTGAATACCAAAGACAGTCCAAAATTTGCACTCGCTGGGGAGAAGAAGAAAAGGGATATAAATTGTAACAGGTAGTATAGTATGACGATCAAATGAAAGCGATGGAGGACGATCATCGAGCAGAGGGAGACTGTTGGGGATGAAAAACGGTAAGTAAAACAATGACAGGGACGACCATCATGCTGGGAAATAAAGAGACCATGACGGGGACGCCCATCGGGCAAATAAATAAAACTCTCTGGGGATTAAAGAAATGGGAAAAGCGCTGACGAGGACGACCATCAGGTTAAAGGGTAAATAAATCGTGATGGGGACGACCGTCGGGGAAAAGAACAAATGAAATAATGATGAGGGACGGTCATCAAAAGGTGAAGAATGATTACCTAGCAAGGGATGGCTGCTGAAAATATCACGACATAGGACGAATGCCGAATAGAAAAGATCAACGATGGGGACGGCCATCGGGTAAGCATGATGAAGGACAATCATCAAGAGGTGAAGGACGATCACCTAGCAGGGAACAAATACTCTTGGGGATTATCTCGACATAGGACGAATGTCGGATAACAAAAGATCAACGATGGGGATGGCCATCGGATAAATGAAGAGGGACGGTCATCAAGAGGTGAAGGAGGATCACCTAGCAGGGGACGGTTGCTAAAAGATATCGCGACATAGGACGAATGTTGGATAGAAAGTTCCAACAATGGGAATTCCACTGGGGAAAGGATGAGGGACGGTCATCCAAAGGTGAAGGACGATCACCTGGCAGGGGACGGCTGCCGAAGATATCGCGACATAGGACGAATGCCGGATAGAAGGATCAATGATGGGGACGGTCATCGGATAAATGATGAGGGATGGTCATCAAGAGGTGAAGGATGATCACCTAGTAGAGGACGACTACCGAAAGATATCACAACATAGGATGAATTCCGGATAGAAAGTTCCAACAATGGGGATTCCACTAGGGAAAGAATGAGGGACGATCATCCAAAGGTGAAGGACGATCACCTGGCAGGGGACGACTGCCGAAGATATCACGACATAGGACGAATGTCGGATAGAAGGATCAACGATGGGGATGGCCATCGGATAAATCATGAAGGACGATCATCAAGAGGTGAAGGACGATCACCTAGCAGGGGATGGCTGCCGAAAAAGATATCACGACATAGGACGAATGTCGGATAGAAAAGAGTTGCTTTGTTGGTGACTTACTAGGGGGATGGTAAACACGGACGAGTGCTTATGCTTTAAAATAAAAGGTATAAGTGTTTGACAGTGTATAGATTAAAGATGCAGACGAGCATCCTTAGGACCACGATACGGACGAGTATCAATAGAAGCAAACGTTGACACGTGTTTAAGGATGATGATACAGACGAGTATTAATCGATTAAACAAGGAACACAGACGAGTGTTAATCTTCCAGGGAGGTGATATATACGTAATACGGAAGAATATCAGAGGATTGTGTATAAGTATGTACAAGTATTTATCCTGTTGGGAAAATATGTGTAAGACACGGACGAGTGTCGAAAAGATTGAGCAAGGGACACAGACGAGTGTTTGGCTTGCTGGGGGTATGACACGAGTACCAAAAGGAATATGTACAAGTATGAACAAGTATATGTATTGAGAGTGCAAAAAGGTATTCTGGCTTTGCCTGCGGGGGATAAGTTTTGTATATTGCTGGTGAAGTGATTCTTTTGCTCTCAGGTGACTAGCTCGAACCTGGCTTATGATCATGCAAATGTTTGATTTTTGCCGTAATGCTCCGTATTAGACGGAATGCTATGATTATTTTGGGGGGAAATGATGCGAAATGCTATGATTATGCAAAATGAGAGAACTGATCTGAGATCCGGATCCTGCAGGGAGAAAGATCTCTGGGCGATCTGTCTGGAGGAAGAACTCCGCTGGGGAAAGAGATCATTGGCCGATCTGTGGGGAGAGAGAATCACTGAACGATCTTCCTAGGGAACTCTATGGTGCTCTGGGGGAAGAAATCTGCAGGGATCCCGATTGGGGAAGCTTTTGTTGAAGAAACTCATGTTGGGGATGGGGAGGCTTCGGCAACTCCGCTGGGGAACCAAAAACCCTGGAAACTCTACTAGGGAGAAACTGGAAACTCCGCAGGAAAGTGATTCTGCCGATTCTGCTGAGGATGAGAAAATCCTGGCAACTCTGATGGGGAACAACAATTTAAGCATTGCTCGGGAGATTTTGCTTGGGGAGAAGAGAACTTCTGGGAAGTAATCTGTTGTAACTCCTTCGTCCAAGCGACAAGATGGGGATTAAATGAGTTTATCGAAGGATCCTCTGAGGGGATAACAACTTCGTGGGGGAATACTTCTGTCAAGTAACCCTGCTGATGAAGTGATTGCTGACTTGGCTGGGGATATAATGCTTGATATGCCTCATGCTATGAGATGGTCTGTCTTGAGTACCTGCAACCTGTTAAGTAAAGGAAAAGTAGAAGTGTCCCAGGTATCCTCAACCGGATTCCATCATAGGAGTTAGATTTGTCTGAGAGTAACATATTTCCTGCAAGCATTTATTAAAATGGCTTATAGGTTTTCACGCAAGTGTTGTATTATGAACTTTGGACATTTTGCAAATGAAACAAAAATGTACAAAACAAAGTGTGACTGGAAACTCTGATTTTATTGATTTGTGTGCCCTGAATGGGCAAGTACAGTGAGGAAGCAAATCCCTGAAATGAGGAGATTGCTACAAAATTGAGAAAATAAAGGCGTTGGCAATGTTGAAGTTGACGCTCCAGTGAGCTTCCTTTGCTATGACCCGTATGACCTTGACGTTCTTCTTATCTTGCTTTCTGAAGAAGGTTGATTTTGATTGATGCTTTATCCTTTCGAAGCTTTCCATGTTATGAGTGATACAGACGAATTCAGAATGCAGTTGTTCGCTTTTTCCCTGATTTTGCGTGGATCGCCCTTTCGGGTTTTCAATCCACCGGGATACCCATTCTTGCCTGAGTTGTTCGATGTGGCTTTTCAACTCAGCGGGTGTACATTTTTTTTCAATTTTTCCCTTATTTTTGCCCGAGTCTTTTATTCTGTTTTTGACTCGCGGGGATGCCCTATTTTTTGCTGGACTTACATTCTGTTTTTATGTCCAGTGGGTCTTTTATGCGAAGTATTTTTTAACTGCATCTGAATTCACAAGAGATAAGAATTTCTCGCCATCTATAGTAGTGAGCATCAGTGCCCCACCAGAGAAAACTTTCTTTACTATGAATAGGCCTTCGTAGTTTGACGTCCATTTGCCCCTGTGGTCTGTATGAGGAGGAAAAAGTCTTTTCAGAACAAGCTCTCCCACTTGGTATTCCCGAGGTCTGACTTTCTGATCGAAGGCTTTCTTTATTCGCTTTTGATATAACTTCCCATGACAGATGGCTGCTAATCTCTTTTCTTCAATCAGATTCAGTTGATTATATCGAGATCGGACCCATTCCGCTTCATCCAGTTTCACGTCCATCATTACCCTTAAGGAGGGTAGTTCAACTTCAACAGGTAGGATAACTTCCATACCATACACAAGTTGATAGGTGTTGCCTCAGTAGATGTTATGATAGAGGTCCGGTACCCATGCAAGGCGAATGGTAGCATTTTGTGCCAGTCTTTGTAGGTGACTACCATCTTTTGCACAATCTTCTTGATATTCTTGTTAGCTGCCTCAACAACGCCATTCATCTTTGGCCTGTGTAAACACCCCAAATTTTCCCTTAATATTTATCACACCATGGCTTGTGATCTTTCATTTTTAACATAAGCATTACATCTCATATTGCATTTTTGTTTCACTGCATAGTTCAAATTCATCTGCATCTAGGGTTTGTGATCTGCGCAATCCAAGAAGCCATCTGAGCCATCCCAAAGGTCTCAAAGCTTTCCAAAAGGTTCCATGTGTGTTCTATCATCATATTATGCTCCTCAAAGTTCATGAAGGTCAAGAGATCACAAGAATTAGCAAAGGCATGGAAGCAGAGCTAGGGTTTTCACTACACAGATGACCAAAATTAGGGTTTTGGTTTCAGAGGCCTTAACTCAAAATTTTTGGGTCATTCTTGTTTCTAATGTTGTTAATATGTTATAAGGATCATGTGTACCAAGTTTGATGAAGAAACTCATTGTGGAAATGATCTATTTACTGGGTAACTTCCTGAGCAAGTTAAGTCAAAATCAGGGCATCTGAGGCCCCCAACAATGGAACAAAAGGGGTATTTTCATCAAATTGAAGTTCAATGATCTTTATTTGATCTTAGAAGTGGTTGGAAGTTCACGAGATTGAAGAATTTTGAGCCAATTGCAAACTTGCCAATTTTGGAAATGACTTGAAATGTAAACTTTCCATTTTGGGAAAGATTTTCAACCTCCTCTTTCATGACCAAAAATGCTTCAAATGAAAAATTATTGGGCATGAAAGTGGTAGATTAGGTCTTTCCCTTTTAAAAAAGTACAAGAACATGTCTTGATTCATCCTAGAACTCAAGATATGGCCTTTCAAAGTTGGAAAAAATCACATAATTTTCAAGTTCATGCCAAAAATGGAATTTTGCAATTTCACTTGCCAAGCATTCTAATGACCTCTAATGTGCACAAATATGTCATAACATGTCAAAGAAGCTTCAAAAGATCAGAATTGGACTTTGAATCTAGGGTTTTCATGCCTTGTGATCCAAGAAACACCAAAGAGGGAAAGTTGCAAAATCTACGCCATCTCATGATCCAAGCCTTCCAGCTCATAAAATTCAATCCCATGGCCATCCTTGATGCAAGTTGAGGCCAGACACCCCATGAAAACATCTTTGACCCGTGCTATGCTTCAAGTACACATCACCTTGACTTTTTGCAACTTGGCCCATACCAATCAAGTTGTGCCACCACCCACTTTCTGAGCAATCCCATTGGTTTATACAAACATCATAGATCACAAAACACACAACACACAAGCCTGAAAACCTCTCAACACTCAAATTGCAAAAAAATCACCTCATACCTTCACCTCTTCGAATTTCATAGCACAACCACTCAAACTTCAAATTTTCTTCACCATTCAACTCAGCATCACCTATGGAACAAATCTCAACCATTAGAATAGCCTGAAACACCCTCAGACTCAAACACGGTTTCTGCAACTTCAGAATCCAAACACTCAAAATATCCACTCTAAGCTTCATTCATACTTGCCAATAACACTAGGAGGTTAAAGGGGATTGGATTGCACAAGGGAGAGGCCCAGAAATCTCCATTTTAAAGAACTGCAACTCAGGTAACCTTCATGAACTTTTTTTCCAGAAGCATGATTTTAAGTTTCTAAATGATTCTACATGTTTAGCTGATCATCGTGATATGTTTATTTTTGAAAATGATTGAGAAATGAGCATGTATTGTTCTTCTGAAACTTTGCCCGTGAATTTGTTCTTGCTTTGATTCATCATGTATGCGTGAAATAAATTGTTTTTGATGATTGATTCTTGCTTATTGATGCCTGGGGAGTGATTCTGGAGAGTTGGGGAGGTTTTTATGGCCTGTGGAGAGAGATAGGGTAGAGACCTTGCTGGAGAAGACGACCGGAACACTGTTCCGGTCGTCTGAAAGTGATTAGGGCTAATCCATGTTTAAATCCTCAATTTGAATCTTGGCCATTGGATGTTGATTAGGGCTAGGACGTGAACGGCCAGATGCGCGTGTTTATTTTTAATTCTGATTAATTAATTATAAAACTTAATTAAAATGCCAAATTGAATCCTAGCCACTAGATCCTGCGCGCGTTTTTCATTTAAATAAGGGCCATAGGATGTGCATACCCCAAGTCACGTGGACTCTCCATCCTCACCACTGGATCCCTCAACTTCCAATCACAGCCTTTCATCTTGCATACTTTTGTTTTTATTTTATTTTTCTTTGCATTTTATTTAACAAAATTATTTAAAATAACTAAAAAACTTCAAAAAATATTTTCTTTTGCATTCTGACTTTAAATATTTTTCTTAATCCAAAAATAGTTTTTATTTTATTTTTTGCATTAAAAAAGTATTTTAAAATATTTAAATAATATTTTTAATTAATTAAAGTATTTTAATTAATTAAAAATACATTTAGGTTTCTAAAAATCACCAAAAAAATCATGAACCATGCCAATGCATTTAGAAACATTTTCAAACTCTTCACACAAATTTATTTTTAGGTTTGATCATAGTTTGCCAATTTTCCTTGAATTAAGGGTCATTAAAATCACATTTTTTAACCTTAGCCTTGGAAAATCATTTCTGCCTAACCAAGAAGAGTTTGAATTTGATTCTTTTTGCATTGTGTTGCATATTTCCTGTAGTCTATAGGTCATTTTCCTCATGAATTTATCTTGGATTTTCAATTTGATTTGCATTTTTCCTTTAGAATCACCCAAAAACCCTAGAAAACTTAGGGAAACCATAACTTTTGATAGGTTATGCTTCTGACCTCCTTCTTTGGGGTGTGACCTAATATGGGATTAGGGTTTGTTTGAGCTTAATTTCAAATTTTTATCATGTTGATTTCTTCTGTTTTATTCATTTGCATCTAACATGTCCATAAAACCCTAATTTCTCATGTTCATTTGCATTCACTTTGCATATACATCATCACATGAACTTTCCATGACATTGCATGCATTCATATGTCATCTTAGACATATTAGGACATGTTAGAATCTTACTTGATCATTTCTTCATCCATTTGCCATGTTTTGTATTCATTTCATTTCATGAACTTTCATGTGTTTTCAAACTTCTAAGCATGCTTTCATAACATCTCATCCTTGTATGATCATTCATGTGCATCTTGTATGACATTGCATCATCTCACATGACATTTGGATAGCATAAGCACTTCTGACTTTGGATTTTTCATCCCATTTCATCTCATTTCATTTCATTTCTTCATGCCTTCTATCTTATGCATTCATACTAACACTTTCAGGTTGGGTAAGTTATTTTGGGAGGTGGATTTGCCTTCACCTCTCACTTCTTCTTATCTCTTTAATATGGATTTTAACTTATTTTTGAAGTGAATTTGATTCACTTGTGTGCCATCTCTCTCACTTTCTCCCTTTAAGTTACTTATCTTCTTAGGAAGTAAGTAACTTATTCTTCTGCTTCCTCCTCATTTCATCTTCTTCTTCCATTGGTGGCTTCCTTGAAGATCTTTCTCTAAGCCTTATAAGCCATAGGATATCCAAGCATGGTAATAATTAGGGTTGTGATTAGTCCCCCTTAGATTTTTACCTTTGAGTCTCCTTGAGTCTCTCTTCTCATCTCAATAATCAGAGACTAAACTCATAAAGTTTTAGGACTTTGGAATTAGGGTTATGCCTACATCCTTCTCTTAGGATGGAGTGTATAACTTTAATCCTAAGTGTTAAACCTTTAATTTGTTTAAACCTCTTAATCAAATCACTTAATAATCATCAAGACTTCATCTTGTAACTTGGGCCTTACATTAGGGTTCTAACTCTTCCTTATGGTTAAGAGGGACTAACCCTAGTGTTTAATGGAAAAGTCCTCCTCAAGTTGTCTTACAAACTTAAAATCCACTTCTTAATCTCATCCTTTAATTAAAATCCATTTAATCAAGGCTTGTTATATAATGAATTTAATCCCTAACCATGGATTAAGTTGAGGTATCTTCCTCAGCTTAAGTGTTCTCATCTATTATCCTTCTATTAGGATGGTGTAATGAGTTCACTAATCTGTGATTAGAGATTAAACTCATTACTTAAAACTAAACACAAAACCCAAAAACATCTAAATAATCACAAGTAGGTTAATGATCTTAATCCTACATCATCATGGTAATTAAGTATAGATGCTTATCTCACACTTAAGTAGGCTCATTATACCTAATCAGGGAGGATATAATGAGTTTACAAGCCCTTGATTTAGGCTTAAGCACATCAACTTATGCAAAACACCAAAAAACAATAACAAAACTGAAAACACCAAAAACAAACAACAATCGTCTCCTCCGGGATTCTTTTCTCATAACACTCATTCATACACGAGAACTTGCTTCTTCCGTCTAATGCAAGACAGTTAGCACTCGAGCCAGACGAGTCATACACTTGAGCATAGACAAGCAAGCAGTTCACAGTCAATTTATATTTCAGTCTCTTTAAGTCGAACTACGGTGTTCTGACTTCCTCATTGCACGAGAGGATACATAGGCATAACTTAACAGTTATCGAACAAAAGTCTCTTGGTCATCCCTCCTCTTCCAACATTCTTTTAAAAGCCTCAGTCCTGAGCATTCCCCCTTTTGCACTGACACCTGTACATTCATTCTTAGCTTTTGCACACAGATAGCACATACACTACCCCTTTAAACATAATCTTGTAAGCGTGGATCCCGTCGAGTACGACAGACAATCTAGGTGCTAATACCTTCCCAGGTTGTAACCAACCCACTTTCTTAGTTTCTCTGGTTCGCAACCGTCTTATCCATCTTTTCCTAGGTTTATGCGGCATTACCTTTCCTTCTGGATAAAAATGCCTAGCTGGTGACTCTATTCAATTCACCTTCATTTTTTTCTCCTTTCCCCGACCGTTCGCGTCTGCACTGGGATACAAATCTTCGGGAGCGACAGCTTGGCGACTCTGCTAGGGATAACCTTATCTTGTAACCAGGGCTTCTGGTTCTTTTTGTGGGTTTCTCCTAGCGCTTGTTTGATTTGTGTTTATGGGGGTGTTATGTTCTACTTGTGCTTTTTGTTTATTGCTTTATTTATTGCTTTCTGTACAACTTTATTTATTTCTTTATTTACTGCTTTTATGCATTTCATATTATCATCATATCACTTATGCTGGATCTTCTGTCTGTTTTGATGGGAGGGACTTTGAGTTTGTAAAGGTTCCATACCAGGACCTGAGTGACACATATGATAGAGTGGCTTCATATTCTTTCCCATTCCATTTCGGTCTGGTACATGAATATGAAACACAATTCAGACATGGTTTCTTCTTGAGAACTTTGTGCTACGGATTTCCTGTAGTACTAGGGCTATCTGGGAAGCCTTCTAAGTCTGGATGACCTTTTATGACCTTCAGCATCTGAGGTGAATTAGAGGAGGATCCTTTATGGTTATTGAAAACACTGTACCTCCGGGTTAAAAGTGTTTACACTTCTCATAACTGATCTAAGTCTGAGGATCCTTGTTCTAGAACAATACATGCAAGGGGGTTGGGATGTTTACAGGTTTGCAGGAACCCTTGGCCTCATCATACCTTTGTTACTGATATTCTTAAGGTCACATCATTTTGGACTGTTCTTGTGAAACCCTGGACTTGTGACTCTTTATTTGAGTCCCCCACATGGTTACTAGTTTTCTAAACCTTCATCCGGACTTATGAACACACATGGACCCTATCAAGGCAGATAACAGATCCAACACTTGATCACAATCCCTTGCATATCATTCTACATACATCATTTTGCATCATTTAACATTTGTCTATTTGTTTTACAGGGTATCCACATTCTATCTTTGGTTTGGTTTTTACCTGTTCTGTTGCTCAGATTCCTTCAGCTATCTGCATCAGCCTTTTTCATCAGTTATCTTCATCAGGGATCCTCTTCAGTATCTTCTCCAGTTATCTTCAGCAGTTTTCTCCAGCACTTCTCCTCAGTCTTCTCCACCAGCATCCATTGTCAGCATGGACCCATCCAAGAAGTGCAACATTACTTATCACTTCTTTGAGACCACCCTGGCAGACATCAGACAAATTCAAACTCTCATCACTCCTGATCATGTCCCTTTATTCAGGGAAAATTATGGTGGCATTATGGACATGATCATGGACTTGGATGCATCACAGAGGAGCATGATCCATACTTGTCTTTAGTTCTATGACCCTCGTCTCAGATGTTTCACATTCCCAGATTTCCAGTTGGGCCCTTTGCTAGAGGAGTTCTACATGTTGTTGGGTGTCCCCATCAGGAGAGGGATTCCTTTCAACCCGGAGATGACTGCTCCCAGGAATGAAGATATAGCTAAGGCTTTGCATTTGGAATCCGCCCTCATTGACCAAAATATGACCACCAAGGCTGGAATCCCAGGCCTTCATTTGGACTTCTTGGTTACTCAGGCCTCCATTCATGCTGCAGCAAGGAAGTGGGACACTGTTTGTGCTCTTCTGGCCCTTAGCATATATGGTATCATCTTGTTTGCAGACGAGCCTAAGTTTGTAAGCAAGAGTGCTATCCACCTTTTCTTGTTGAAGAATCCAATCCCTACTTTGCTTGGAGACTTTTACTACTCAGTGCATCAAAGGAATGATAAGTAGAGGGGAAGATTAGTCAGGTGTTGTGCACCCCTCTTCTACTGTTGGTTATTAAGGCACTTACCAAAGTCAGAAGCGTTCCTGAACCCTCATCAGTCAAGAAACTGGGCTAAGAGAATGATTGCCCTTACATTAGAAGACATCAGATGGTGTACTCAGAGCACCAAGGGAAGAGATATCATCACCAGCTGTGGGCAGTATCCCAATGTACCCCTAATTGGAGTGAAGGGTTGTATCAATTACAATCCTCTGCTGTTCAAAAGGCAATTAGGGTATGCCTTGGTACATCCACCAAGAGAGCAAGACTTGTCAGGAACGCTTTATTATGACACTCAGCATAACCTTGCCGTTGCCCGACAAGCAGCATGGGCTTGGGGCAACATTCAGACAAAAGGGACTATTCTTGGCAAGTGAAACAATATAGCTTCAGCTCAGTATCTTGATTGGTCGTATCAGGGGACAGATCACCCGCATGCCATTCACCCTAGAGGATGTGCCTGGACCATTAGTAGTAGAGACTGTAGCTACAGTCAGTTTAGAGGAGTTTGAGAAGTTGAAGGAAAGGAATACTCAGCTTTCTGAAGCTCTGAAGAAGACCCTCTGGGAGAGGAATGATAGTTGTCTAGACAATGAAAGGTTAGAGAAGCTCCGGATCTAGCATATGACCAAGATTGAGAAGACAGGTGATTACATCAGAAGAGCCTAGGCAAGGGAGTTGGTATTGAAGAATGCTTGCAAGGAAGCCAAGATTCAGAAGGCCAGAGCTGAGCACTACTTGGAGGAGAGTCAGGCTAGGTGGATCAGGATCACTGAGGCTCGTTCACAGGAGGATCAGAGGACCCAGGCTAAGATAGAGCATCTGGAAGCTAATGAGAAGAAGAATCAAGAGGCCTTGTTAGCAGCACAGAAAGAAATCTCTGAGTTGAAACTTAGGGATGGGTTGAAGAGATCAAAGGATCAGGACAAGCATAAGAAGTTGACAAGTGCCATTGCCACCAGGAACCTTCTTATCAGGACCATCACAGAGCATCCAGTTGTCCCAGTGACTGAGGTTCTCCTGGAGGAAGTCAGAGAGGATGATTATGGCTGGATGTTTGATTTCTTTGTATTTGTACTTCATTTCGATTGTATTTTTGTTGTTGTATTTTGACCCACCATGGGAACTTTATTGTAATCAAACTATGTATCTTTACACTTTGTAATATATGGTTTGTGTTATTTTGTGGGCTTTATCTCTCTCCAACATCATCGTTCCTCGAGGTCTGGAAGGTCAAAACCAAAGAACTAAACAAGGATACCCTTGGAAGACAAATAGGCATCCTGCATTGCATACTGTAACACGGTGGGAGAACTGACTTTAGTTATGTTGCGGATAGCAAGAGTCGCCACCGACTTTTATTTTATCCATAAGGAAAGGCATAAAAGAACAGGAAAGACCTTTTAAAAGATTTTTGGGTCCGGGGGGTAGGTTATGTAAAGGGAAGGTGTTAGCACCCTTTACATCCATGGTTATCCATGGGCTCTTAGTTACTTAGCTCACTTTAAAATGTTTTTGAAATGTGTAGTGTGTGAATAAAATTTTCTTTAAGTACTTTATAATGATCCATGTACGGATATATATAAAGTCTTTGTTTTGAAAATTTGTTTGAAAAGGTGAAGTGTTTGAAATGTTTTTTGAAGAGTGAGCAAGTACATAAGAGGAACCTACCCTAAGTTAAGTCTTTTTTGTTCTTAAATATCCTTTAAATGGTAATATTATCCCTATTATTAAGGAATAGGTAGTCATTACCTTGGATGTAAGGGACAAGTAAGGGTCATCTGTTAATGTAGGCAACTGTGGGGTGTATAAGCATTTTTGGAGGGACCATCATCTTTATTCGGAAGGGACAAGATCATTACGAAGGCAACATTCGAAAAGGGACTTGATCTTTTATTGTTTAAGGGACTAGATGACTTTACTTTGAGGGACTTTTTGCTTTATACACCCTACTTGACCTTTTGATTAGGCAACAATGAGAGGTAACCCTAGAAAGTGAGATGGCGATCAAAGATCGACTTACGTGTGTGAGTGTATAATTTAATATTTATCTTTAAATTTAAGTGATCTAAATTATTTTTAAATAAACATACATGTTGCACTCCCTATTTACTAACCATAGCATAAAAAATAAATAATTTAAACATTATAAAATATTACATCCAGAAGCAATTACAATAATAATAATAAAAGCAATTTAAATAAATAAACAAAATAATAAATAAGCAAAATAAATAAGCAATTATAATTGGGTTAGTAGAAATAATAATAATAACAATTTAAAAATAAATGGGGTTAGTAATAAACATGATTAGTAATAAGCAAAAATATTATAATAAACAAAATTTTTAATGGTTAATAAGAAAGTATGAACAATTATATTAATTATTATAAAATTTTAAGTTATGTATAAATTATAGAGAAAAATTGATTATGAACATATTATGAAAAATAAATTATAATTATAAAAATTAAATTAGCAATTTTAAACATATAATAAGAATTATTTTCATGCAAAATTAAATTATAACAATAAATTAAGCATTTTAATTTTTAATTATATTTACATACAAAAATTTAAATTATAAATATTAATAAAAATTAATTCAAGAATTTTAATGAATTTTAAGAATATAAATAAAAGAAGGAGATTAGGGTTTTGAAAAGAATATATTTTTTAGGGTTTTAAAAATAAATTAGGGTTTCCAATAATATTAACTTAATAACTAAATAAATATATACATATTTTTGATTTTAAATATATAATAATAAAAAACTAGGTTTAGAATTTAGAAAACAAATTAGAAAATATTTACATATTATTTTTTCTAGAATTATTTAAACATACATTAAACATGATTATATTTAATTAAGAATAAAATAATTAGCAAAACAATGAAATAAAACAAAAAAAACTGGAACTTACCTGGCTGGGAATTGAACCCAGCACCTTTGGCTTGCAACACTCAGGCCAGCAACACATACCACCAGGCCAACGCGCGCGCAGGTGAAGAAAGGGTGAGTCAAATTGGTTTTATGCCTTAAACCAGAAAATCAGGAAAAAAAAAGAAAGAAAAAGCAAAAGGCTTGGGGGGATCGAACTCAGGACCTTGCAAGCAATCACACAAACACATTACCATTCCAGCTGGGAGAGCGCACCTGTACATAACTTCACCATAATTCATAATATATTATAATGTCTAATTATCTGGAAAAACAACAAAAATATGGTGAAGCCAGGATTCGAACGCAGGTCCTCCAGCTACACACGCGTGCTTCATACCACTGGGACAAGCACAAGCTTGTGACAGAAAACAGAAACAAAACATAAAAATATTAAAATCAAATTCAAATTCCAGAAACGCGCGCGCAGGGAGTCATCTTCAACCTTCAGTCCTGTGAAATTTCCTGCGAAATTTCATAGGAAATTTGCTACGAATTTTTTGCGCAGGAAATCCTATGTCTTTGAGAACCTGCAATACAAGCAAAATTCATCCAAATTGATTGTTCTAATGAATTACCCAGGTCTTAATCAACTTAATTTTGTCAATCAACAACATTTATATGGCTTAGATCGTAAAACCCTAAATTGGTTTCCAAAACCCTAACAATGACCATGATCGTATTAGGTCACTAAACTTCAAGGTTGTTGTCCAGAAACATTCCTAGCATCATCACAAACATCAAGCAATCATCAAATATCATTTAAATTAAGCAAATATGTGAAATCGAAAAACTCATATTCAAGAACAAAACTTGATTCGGTTTGAATGATTTAAGGTATTATGGATGCATATGAACATTGGTACACATTCAGTGAAGCTTAGGGATCATTGCTGTGTCCTTAGAATACCTTCAAATGCCCTCAAATGAAGAACCCGAAAATTGATTTTTGGATGATTTTTGGTTTTTGAAACTTACTCTTGGGAGGCAGAAACTCGTGGGCAATGAGTAGGATTCAATCATGTACTTATAGAGCAATGAATTAGGTCAGAAAAGATCAATGCTTGTGTGAAAAATTTGATCAAAAAAAGATTCAAAAAGATAGGCTTGGAAAATCAAATATTTTTGCATAAACACTTGCTATTTTAGGCCAATCATCATGATCCTCTTACCTCTTTGATTCCAATCATATTTATGAATTTCTAGAAGCTTAATCTTTTTTAAATCTTAGACTTTTATATTTTATTTTAATTTAAAATGATTTTTAATGAATTAAATCAAAATAAATTAAAATAAAATGATAAAAAATCTGATTTTTGTTGACTTGGGTCGTGCATGAGGTCATAGTATGGATTGGGTCATCATATGGCAAGCCCATTTAGAAAAAATTGGTTTTAGACCTCCATTTTCTTCATAAACCACCCAAACATTTCCCAACTTTGCAAGGGCACACATCCTTCAATTTTAATGCTATGAGGGTGTTCTTGGACATTTTGGAAAGCTTGAAGAGTCCTCTAACCAACCCCACTGGTTTCATGTTCATATCATTCACCATTCTCAAGTTATTCCCTTTTGAAGTTGTTGACTTTTTGTTAACTTTCAAAAGGACCTATAATGTCTTAGCTCATACCTTCCAAATGAAGCATTTTTGGCCTTGGCTTGTGAGACACAAAGTTGTATAGAATTCAATTTCCTTCAAAATGAGCTTTGGATGGAGACTTGGTGATGAAGCATGTGAAAGTTATGGCTGGTCAAAGTTCAGTTGACTTTTACTGAGGAAACCCTAATTTAGAAACTCCTGATTCTTGATGATCTGAAATCTCCTTGATGAATCATGATCAACCCTTGATCAAATGATTAATTTTACTTCATATACTTGATGTTGGCAAAAAATCATGAAGTTTGACTTTGGTTTGACCACAGTTGACCTCAGTTTGACTTTTTAACTACTTTGACTGATTTTGACTTATCTGATCATCTGACTGAGCAACCCTTTGGGAGAAGTCTTGAAACTTATCATGGGGATTCTTAAACACATATAAGATGTTATGAAGCTCACTTGAAGTCTTGGAAGTTCATTTAGCCTGATTAAAGTCAAAACCCTAGTTTAGGATGCACTGCTTAGGAGGATGCATTGTCTGAGGGGATTGTCAACTCTTCTGACTATTTGTGAACTTTGTGAACCTTGTGAACCATCATAAAATGTCTTGTGAACCTTGTGAACCTCATGGGAGGTCTTGTGAACCTTGTGAACCTCATGGGAGGTCTGGTGAACCTTGTGAACCTCATAAAGTGTCTTGTAGACTTCATGAACCTCATGAAAGGTCTTGTAAGCATTGTGAATCTTGTGAACCTTGTGAACCTCATAAAGTGTCTTGCAAACTTCATGAACCTCATGAAAGGTCTTGAAAGCATTGTGAATCTTGTGAACCTTGTGAACCTTGTGAACCTTCTTAGCACACAAAGTCTTGTATTGTGAGGGCAAATTTTGGGGTGCAACAACTGCCCCTGTTCAATTTTCTGAAACCTGAGGGGTTAGATTGGTATATTTTCCAGTCGTAACCTAGAAGGTTGAAGGGGATTGAACACAAAAGCCCAAAAATTTGCACTCACCAGTGCGTAGAGTGGTACTGATGACTTGTTGAATATGCTTGAGTGGGCTTAAAGATGCCACTTGGAGAGAGGTTTTTCAGGTACATTTCTTGGAGGATAAAGCAGTCCAAAATATGAAGATATAATGATAGCTTTCAGGAGGATAAAGCAGTCCTGAGATAATGGTATGCTTTCAGGAAGATAAAGCAGTCCTGAGGTAATGACATAACCTTTGGAAAGATAAACAACGGCCCAAGGAAATAATATGCTTTCAGGAGGATAAAGCAGTCCTGAGGGATTGATAGCTTTCAGAAGGATAAACAACGTTCTGAGGAAATAATATGCTTTCAGGAGGATAAAGCAGTCCTGAGGTAGGGGTGATAGCTTTCAGGAAGATAACAACGTCCTGAGGAAGTGGTAATCTTTGGGAAAATAAATAACGGCCCAAGATAATAATATGCTATCAGGAGTATAAACAACATCCTGAGGAAGTGGAGATATGCTTTCAGGAAGATACACAACGTCCCGAGGAGATAATATGCTTTCAGGAGGATAACAACATCCTAAGGAGATAATATGCTTTCAGAAAGATGAACAACGTTCTGAGGTATAAGAAGCTTTCAGGAGGATAAAGCAGTCCTGAGGGAGTTAGCTTTCAGGAGTATAAAGCAATCGTGAGGTGATGATATACTTTCAGGAGGATAAAGCAGTCATGAGGTCACAATTTGTTGATGAAATTTGCTTGTTGGAGAATTAACCTGAAAACAAGGTAGCATTCTGTACGATAATATTAGTTTATGTATTATGTATGAATGTATAATATGATGTATTATGTATCTATGTATATGTATGGTATGGTATGATGTAAATGATGTATGTATGATATGATACTGCCTGAAGCGCCTGGATATCTTCGTATAATAACCGCTGGCCGGGGAAAATAAATCTCGGTTTGTTGCTGAAGAGTATAGGGAATTCGTTCCCGTCTTGTGTGATAAGAAGGTATGCATAACCTCCTGTCTGCTGGGGATAGCAAGGTATAGATAACCTCTCGTCTGCTGGGGATTGTAAGGTATACATAACCTTCCGTCTTCGTTTGATAGTAGGGTATACATACCCTCCCGTCTTCGTTTGATAGTAGGGTATACATAACTTCCCGTCTTCGTTCGTCGTACTCTTATTGGAAAGTAAATTCCCGAATATCCGTATGAGGATAAAAGAGATGGATATAAATTCCAGGGGAGATGTGACTCTATGAAGATGGACTTGCCCTACTGGGGATTTGTAACTGTCTTGTAAGAGTGAACCTGGTGAAGCCTCATTAGAATCCTTCCCTCGTTCGTCCTTAGTAAATACTATTACTGCATTTTCATGCATTTCTGGTAAACATCAATCATATTAAGCATACATGCATTTCTGGTAAACATCAATCATATTCAAAAGCATAATACATTCAAACACAACCAATGGACGTTTTGCTTATGTAAATAGGGTAAAAGTAAATCTGGATTCAAAGATGGAATTTTATTCATATCAAAGAGTGACCCATACATGGGTGATTTTGTACAAGGAGACATAAACCCTAGTAAGAGGATTTTGTCATAAAGTTTTTACAAAACAAAGAAAATCAGCTATGTGGTAAATAATCCTATTGAGTTTCAATTCTACTATTGCCATTATCTTCAAGTATCCCATCTTCTGCTGTCGAGACGGAAACAATTGGATTGAGCTTTATCTGTTCAAACTTGAGTAAGTAGCACAACTGTTTGCAGTTTCATGGGTGATCCAAACGAGACATAGTCATACGCTTTAATCCCTAACTTTTTCCTGGATTGCCCTTTCAGGTTTTCAATCCACCGGGATACCCTTTTTTGCCCAAGCCGCCTTTTCAGGTTTTCGACTTGCCGGGAGTACATCTTTTTATATATATATATATCCCTAATTTTTGCCCAAACCCTTTTGGTTTGCCGGGATGCCCTTATTTTTGCCTAGGCCAGTCAACCTAGCGGGTCTCTTTTTATGCGTAGTATTTTTTAACTATGTCTGCGTTTACAGGCTGCGGGAAGTCTTCAGCATCCATAGTAGTAAGTATCATGGCACCTCCTGAAAACACTGTCTTGACTACAAATGGTCCTTCATATGTTGGAGTCCATTTTCCCCTAGGATCACCCTGTGGTAATATGATACGCTTGATTACCAAGTCACCAGCCTGATATACCTTTGGCTTAACCTTCTTGTTAAAAGCTTTGATCATTCGTTTCTGGTACATCTGACCATGACAAACTGCTGCTAGCCTCTTCTCATCAATCAAATTTATCTGGTCCAGTCGAGTCTGAATCCATTCATCTTCATCCAAGCCTGCATCCTTCATAATTCTTAAGGAGGGAATCTGAACTTCAATGGGCAGAACTGCTTCCATACCATAGACTAAGGAGAATGGGGTTGCCCCTGTTGAAGTGCGTATTGTGGTACGATAACCATGAAGAGCAAATGGTAACATCTCATGCCAATCCTTGTAAGTAACAGTCATCTTCTGTACAATCTTCTTAATGTTCTTATTAGCAGCTTCAACTGCCCCATTCATCTTCGGACGATACGGAGAAGAGTTGTGATGCTCAATCTTGAACTGCGTGCAAAGATCAGTAATCATAGTGTTGTTCAGATTAGAGCCATTGTCAGTGATAATCCTTTCAGGGATGCCATACCTACATATAAGATTATTCTTAATGAATCGAGCCACAACATTCTTGGTAACAGATGCAAATGAAGTTGCCTCTACCCACTTCGTGAAGTAATCAATAGCAACCAGGATGAAACGATGCCCATTAGAAGCAGTAGGTTTGATATCACCAATCATATCAATGCCCCACATGGCAAATGGCCAAGGAGCAGTCAACACATTCAATGGTGATGGAGGTATATGTACTTTATCAGCATAAATTTGACACTTGTGACATGTTCTAGAGTGTTGATAGCAATAAGCTTCCATGGTAGACCAATAGTAACCTGCTCTCAATATCTTCTTTGCCATGGTATGCCCACTAGAATGAGTGCCAAAGATCCCATCATGCATATCTTCCATAATCTCAGTTGCTTCATTCTTATCCACACAACTAAGCAAGGTTGAATCATGATTGCGCTTGTACAAAATCCCATTACTCAAAAAGAACTGAGCAGAAAACCTTCTCAGAAACTTCCTATCTTTGACAGATGCCCCTTCAGGGAACTCCTGAGCTTCAAGATATCTTTTTACTTCATAGAACCAAGGCTTCTCCTCTGCCCCTTCAGTGTCAATCTCATTGCAGTATGCAGGCTTTTCAAATCTATCCATAGTAATCTTGGGAGCTTCATCATCCCAGCTGATCTCAAACATGGATGCCATGGTGGCTAATGCATCTGCCAACTGATTCTCTCTTCGTGGAATATGCCCAAAGGTAATCTCTTTGAAATGTGGGATCAAAGACAATACATATTCTCTGTAAGGAATGAGATTATCATGTTTGGTATCCCAATCTCCTTTGATCTGACTAACTACCAGGGCTGAATCTCCATACACGTCAAGGAACTGAATCTTCATATCAATAGCAGCTTTAATACCCAGGATACATGCCTCATACTCAGCCATGTTATTGGTACAATAGAAACAAAGTCTGGCAGTAATCGGGGTATGACAACCTTCAGGGGAACTGATCACAACACCAACACCATTACCAAGTGCATTGGAAGCACCATCAAAAACCATAGTCCATCGGGATCCTTGTTCAGGTCCGTCATATTGTCCAGGTTCTTTGGTAATAATCATAATGTCTTCATCGGGGAACTCAAAACTCATTGACTGGTAATCATCCACTGCTTGATGGGCCAAATGATCAGCTACAATACTTCCTTTAATGGCCTTCTGAGTAGTATATTGTATGTCATATTCTGTCAAGATCATTTGCCATCTTGCAATTCTTCCGGAGAGAGCAGGTTTCTCGAATATGTACTTGATTGGATCCATCTTCGAAATCAACAAGGTAGTATGAGTTAACATATACTGTCTTAGTCGGCGAGCAGCCCATGCCAAAGCGTAGCAAGTTTTCTCGAGCAGTGAGTATCTTGTTTCACAGTCGGTAAACTTTTTGCTAAGGTAGTATATTGCCTGCTCTTTTCGACCAGACTCGTCATGTTGCCCCAACACACACCCCATTGAGTTGTCTAATACTGTTAAGTACATAATCAAGGGTCTTCCATAAACTGGTGGCATCAAAATTGGAGGTTCTAGCAGATATCTCTTAATTTCATCAAAGGCAGTCTGGCATTCATCATTCCATTCCATCACCTGATCTTTCTTCAACAACTTGAAGATTGGCTCACAGATGGCAGTTAACTGGGAAATAAATCTTGCAATGTAATTCAATCGTCCCAAGAAACCTCTAACTTCCTTCTCAGTATGGGGAGCTGGCATCTCTCGTATATCTTTCACTTTTGCAGGATCCACTTCAATACCTTTTCCACTAACAATGAAACCTAGGAGCTTTCCAGACCTAACTCCAAAAGTACACTTGTTTGGGTTCAATCTCAACTTGTATTTCTTCAACCTCTCAAACAATTTATGCAAATGATCAAGATGTTGCTCTTCATTCTGGGACCTGGCTATCATATCATCCACATATACCTCTATCTCATGATGAATCATATCATGAAACAAAGCCACCATAGCACGCTGATATGTTGCCCCTGCATTCTTCAAACCAAATGGCATCACCTTATAACAAAAAGTGCCCCACTGTGTAACAAAGGTTGTCTTCTCCATATCTTCAGGTGCCATCTTGATCTGATTGTAACCAGAGAAACCATCCATAAAAGAGAATACCTTATGCTGAGCAGTGTTGTCTACCAGAACATCGATATGAGGAAGTGGAAAGTCATCTTTGGGGCTGGCCTTGTTCAAATCTCTGTAGTCCACACACATACGTACCTTACCATCTTTCTTAGGAACTGGTACCACATATGCAACCCACTGAGGATAAGAAGTTACAGCTAAGAACCCTGCATTGAACTGTTTCATTACCTCTGCTTTGATCTTCTCTGACATTTCAGGACGCATACGACGAACCTTCTGTTTCTTTGGACGACAATCTTCTTTCACTGGTAAACGATGAACCACAATGTCTGTATCCAAACCTGGCATATCTTCATAAGACCAAGCAAAGATATCCACATAGTCACGTAACATTTGAACCAGTCTGCTCTTGACACTATCCTCTAAATCAGCCCCTATCTTGACTTCTTTCCTATTTTCTTCAGTTCCCAGATTCACAACTTCGACTGGCTCTTCATGTGGCTGTATGGCTTTTTCTTCTTGTTGTAACAACCTAGCAAGCTCTACAGGTACTTCACAATCGTCCTCATTTCCGTCTTCAGTTTGATAGATCAGATTCTCGAAATTATAATTGGCAATAGTAGAACTGTTATCAACAGGATCCATAGTGGATGAGGATCTGCATTTTAGTGATGTGGGTGTGTGTAAGAACACATAGCTGATAAAACAAAAAGAAAAGAAAAGAAAGACAAGGAACACAATATTTACGAAAACGAAACGTCCACTGATTTTTATTGAATGAAGTATGCAAATGAAATGACAGCCCGTAACAAGCACACCATTGTGCCCCGGGTAAGGCACAAGGCTTGAGAGTTTTAATTGTTCAGAAATTACAAACTTAAAAAAACAACAACACAGTAATAGTATTTACTCCTGACTAAAGGAGATAGGGATATCATCTTCAGATTTCCAATTATTGAGTCCAACACCCACAGTAGGAAAAATCCAAGCATCCAAGTTGTAGTCTTCATCATAGTCACCCACAACATTGATCTGGTTCTTCATAACCCCTTGATTGGTGATACGAACATCATGAGCACGACGAACAGCCTTTCGGGACTCTGCAGTAAAACTCAAACCAAACTTGTCAGACTTGTATGGGATATCAGGAAGCTGACCCCAAATAGTACAACCACCTTCATCCACCACAGCTCTAGCATCTTTAAGGGAGGCCATTGTTGGAGGTATTCTGGTGACCACAGGAACTTTCTTGACAACCGGAGGAGCTACATAATCATTAACAATCCAAGGAACCACTTCAAATGTTTGACACGGAGTTTCAACATATTCACCTTCCACTTCCAGATACTTGAAGGTGTTCACATGGCTGACAAAATATTCTTCCTCTCCATAGACAGTAACAACCTTTCCTTCTACCGGATATCTCAGCTTCTGATGTAATGTAGAGGTTACAGCACCTGCCCCATGGATCCAGGGACGACCAAGCAAACAAGAGTACGAAGGACGAATATCCATCACATAAAATGTAGCATTGAAAACCTGAGACCCAACTTTGATGGGCAAGTCCATTTCTCCATGCACCACTCTTCTAGAACCATCAAAAGCCTTCACCACTATATTACTGGGCTTCAGCACAGCATCTTCAGGACTCAGCTTATTCAGGACTTCTTTGGGCAACACATTCAGTGAGGAACCATTGTCTATCAATACATGTGACAGGGTAGTGCCCCTGCATTCAATTGAGATATGCAGGGCCCTGTTATGATCCCTCTTGGCAGGAGTCAAATCAGCATCAGAAAACCCTAACCCATTATCATAGGTCAGGTGGGAAACACAATTCTCAAACTAGTCAACAGAAATTGCATTGGGTACATGAGCAGTCTTCAGAAACTTAATCAAGGCCTTGGCATGAGCCTCAGAACACAACAACAAGGATAACATAGAAATCTTGGAGGGAGTATGCCCCAATTGATCAACAATGTCATAATCACTCTTGCGAATGATTTTCAATACTTCTTCCATCTGCTTAGCGAGATCATCAGCAGCTGGCACATCAGTAGGTATAGGCTCAATAACAGGACCTTTGCCCCGAGCATCAGTGGTGGAGGTAGCAGCTGGAGTAACTGCATTCTTGGAGGTAACTGGAGGAGAGAAGACTCTTCCACTTCGTGTGATCTTACTAGATCCAGCAATATTATCAACATCAACAGGCACATCAGCTAAGGGTTCCTGTTTAACACCATGGATATAAACATCGGACCCATAATGCCAAGGCACAGCTTTATCAGACGTATACGGAATAGGACCAGGAGTGGTAATGACCATACGAGCCACTCTGGCTTCAGCAACAACCTTCACAGGGCCTTCAGCAGTAATCTTAATTGGACCCTTATGAGTGATTTTAACAGGTCTCTTTGAAGTGATCCTTACCGGCACTTTGTCAACCATGTCAATTTCTTCAGTCTTCCTACCTTTAGTAATATGATCCACCATACTCTCTACAGACGATGGAGTTCTCTCAAACACTATGGTATACTTATCCATGAGACGTTGAATTCCATCTCTCAATCTCCAGCAACTATCCGGCTTATAGGTACAATACAAACAATCTTCACGACAACCTGGAAAGAACCCAGCTTGCACTAACTTCTTCTTGATAACAGACAATGGTGTGGTCAACTCTGCAACTGAATAGATATGTAAATCTTCATCAATGGCATTGACAGTCTTCTCATGATTTGGCATGGGAGCAGTAATCACATTTGGAGTACCCGGAGAATCAAACTCAATCTCTCCAGCCTCAATCATATCTTGAATTTTGTTCTTCAAGACCCAGCAACTATTAGTATCATGTCCCTGACAGTTTGAATGATATGCACATCGTGCATTGGGATTGTACCTGGGAGAGGTAACATTAGGATTCTGAGGAGCCTCTTTCAGAGTAATAAGTTCAGCTTCAACAAGTGTTGCAATGCCTGAGCCATTGACATGTTGATCTTAGTGAACTGCCTTCTAGCCCTCTGTTGGTTGCCCTGTGGCTGTTCTGGTGTTGCAGGAGTTGGATTTGAAATATGAACTGCACTCACAGACTGATGCCTTCTATTACGATCAGGTTGACCATAAACAGCATTGGATTCTTTCTTCCCAGTGGGAGGCTTCTTTGCAGCACCTGATGAAGAAGTATCCACTTGGATCTTGCCACTCTTTATACCATTTTCCACGCGCTCCCCTGTCATTATCAACTCAGTGAAGCCAGATGATGAGCTTTCAATGAGATGACTGTAAAACGGACCATTCAGCGTACACATGAACATATCAACCAATTCCCTGTCAGTTAAAGGGGGTTGTACTCTTCCAGCTAAATCTCTCCACTTCTGAGCATACTCCTTGAAACTTTCTTTGGCACCCATAGACATGCTTTGCAGCTGCATGCGAGTGGGGGCTAAATCAGCATTGTATTGGTACTGCTTATAGAAAGCTTCAGCAAGATCATTCCAATCCCTGATGTTGACACTTTCCAATTGATAATACCACTCCAACTGAGCTCCAGATAAGCTCTCTTGGAAAAAGTGGATCCACAACTTCTTATCAGCAGTGTGAGGTTGGATTCTTCTGACATAAGACCTCAGATGCAGCTTGGGACAAGAGACCCCATCATAAACAACAAAGGTAGGAACCTTGAAACCAATGGGTATGACTACCCCAGATATCAGACTCAAATCTTCAAAATCCAGACCAGAAGATTTCTGCAACTCCATAGCATCCATTCTATCCACCAGCATCTTGAATTTGTCTTCATTAGGATCATGGTAGTAATTAGCCTCAGAATCAGAGTCCCCCACAGTGTTGTGGAGACTGCCTCCCTCTTTCTCAGATTCTTCAAATTCATAGTCTTCAACCTGTTCTTTGGTCTTGACAGGACCTCAGAACCTTCTCCCCATGTTGATCAGGCCACCTGACCTTCTAGTCTTCTTAGTCTTCTTGGCCAGCAGTGTCTTCAATTCATCCTGCCCCTTGGACAAGTTCAGGATCAGCTCTTGGAACTGTGCATTCTGTGCCTGGAGATCCTTAACTGTTTGTTCAAGAGCCATTACTGAAATAAACAGCGAGAAGATGAGAAACCTCTGCACAAATATAAACATGTGATGCAATGATATGGAATGTAAATGCGTATGCAATGTTTTCAAGGACCGCAGGATTTAAATTTGCTTAAACAAACAAGAAGGTAAACTTTTATTAGTAATAAACTTGTTTTGCCTCTTGGGCTTACAGAAAATGAAATGCAATAAATACAAGAGATGGGGTTTTAAGTCTCCCATGGACGTTTCCTTTTTGTGTTGAGGTATGAGTTGAGATTTCGTTCCTCGTGAAGTTGCTTTGTTAGTTCCAGGATTCTTTCTTGGCTTGCTTTGTAATGAGCCTCAAAAGTATCCCTTTTCTCCTTCAACTGGATCCAAGATCTCTGCAAGTCTTCCATGTCAGTAGGCATGTCTGGGTGAAGGATGGTATAAGCAGTATCTCCTTCAGCAACAGGTTCCATGGTAACTGGCAGGATAGCAGGATATGGCATCATGAGAGTCTGAGCACGAGATCGCACCCATCTGAGATAAGCCTCCATAGGAATAGTGTACTTAGGCTCCAGAGTCTTGCTGTCAACTTTGTTCACTTTTCCCCGTGCTCTTATGAATCTCTGACGGTAACCTTGAAGATCGTTGTCGTAGTCAAACACAATACCCTGAATCAACATGTCATGTGGACCATCACTCCGAGCGTAACCAAACTGTCGTAAAGCTAGAGAGGGGTTGTAGGTGATGCCTCCTCTTATGCCTAGAAGTGGCACATTAGGAAATTCCCCATAACGGTCAATAATAGTGACATTCTCCATAGATCTGGAGCACCAATGGATATCTGAATGCGAGAGTGACATGATCCTCTTGGACCACCTGAACCCTTGCTCATTCTTCATTACTGAGCGAGGAAGGTGAGAAATAAACCACCTAGATAGCAAAGGTATGCAGCACATCAAAGTTCCTCTTGCCCTTGTAGTACGGGTGTGAAGAGAATGTAGGATGTCCCCAAGCAATGTAGGCACTGGATTGTGACTCAGGAATATGTTGATGGCATACACGTCTATGAACTGATCTGGATTGGGGAACAACACTAAGCCATAAATCAGCAAGGCTAAGATATCTTCAAAAGCATCATAACTCATAGCCTTCAAGAACATTTGAGCCTTCTCTATCAACATCTTAGCAAGAATACCCTTAACTCCGCTTCTCGTTTCTAGAACAATGTCAGCTTTCTTCAGATGTAGAGCTGCAGCAATAACCTCAGGTTTAGGCTCTTTCTCCAAGCCTGTGAATGGTTTCTGATCAAGAACAGGTATGCCCAGAAGTTTAGAGAACTCTTCCATGGTTGGAACCAGCTGGTAGTCGGGGAATGTGAAGCAATGGTTCTTAGGATCAAAGAACTGAAACAGAACACTCATCATGTCTTCATTGAACCCTGAAGTGACTAGATCCAATAGGTGACCATGTCTTTTGATGAATTGGGAATGATCAGACACTTGAGAAACCAGCTCTTTAAGCTTAGCAGGTATGCTCACAAAGTTGATCCTGATGGTGTTTCTACGAGCAGAAGCCATGACCTGCAACAAAGAACAAAGATAAATCCCTTGGTCCTTGAAATGGTTAGTGAAAATGGTATGCTTATGATGCATGATGATGTCATGATGTTATGCTCAATCACAAACATGTGGCACACACAAACAAGTCACACCATAGCCCTAGGTTTAAAGGCTTGCATGAGGTTCAAAGGTAAGTACCCTCCCCTGAAGTTAGTTGGTTCATCCTGTCCTACAAAAGTAACCATGTTCTAAGGGATCTCAATATCATTGATCCTTCACAAGGGTGGTTGTTCAGTAGGCAACTTACTTGCCAACCAAAACCCTCCAAGTTTAGAATCTCAATGAGCGTAGTATCGAGTATCAACCAACTTCAGTCTGCACCAAAGCTGGTTATCTCACTACTTTTCTAAAGGCCAAGATGGGATAACTAGGGTTCTAAACGTTAGTTAGTGCATTGACAACATATGGCAGCCTCATATTATCCTCAACTTGACTTAAGGAACATAAGCACCAACCAAGAAGTCGCACTAACTATGGCCACCAGATCAACCATATCGGTATACGCCGTACAGTTTCCTTGGTCTATTGCCATTTACCTAAGGTACACTAGATCCGGGTTAGGATCTTTCACACATAAGAGCACCCAACAAGATAAGTATAAAGCAAACAAGGCAAACAATTTTAAAGTGATCTAATTCCTAAGGGTACCCCTCTTTTATTAAATCCCCAGCAGAGTCGCCAGTTCTGTAACACGGTGGGAGAACTGACTTTAGTTATGTTGCGGATAGCAAGAGTCGCCACCGACTTTTATTTTATCCATAAGGAAAGGCATAAAAGAACAGGAAAGACCTTTTAAAAGATTTTTGGGTCCGGGGGGTAGGTTATGTAAAGGGAAGGTGTTAGCACCATTTACATCCATGGTTATCCATGGGCTCTTAGTTACTTAGCTCACTTTAAAATGTTTTTGAAATGTGTAGTGTGTGAATAAAATTTTCTTTAAGTACTTTATAATGATCCATGTACGGATATATATAAAGTCTTTGTTTTGAAAATTTGTTTGAAAAGGTGAAGTGTTTGAAATGTTTTTTGAAGAGTGAGCAAGTACATAAGAGGAACCTACCCTAAGTTAAGTCTTTTTTGTTCTTAAATATCCTTTAAATGGTAAGACTATCCCTATTATTAAGGAATAGGTAGTCATTACCTTGGATGTAAGGGACAAGTAAGGGTCATCTGTTAATGTAGGCAACTGTGGGGTGTATAAGCAGTTTTGGAGGGACCATCATCTTTATTCGGAAGGGACAAGATCATTACGAAGGCAACATTCGAAAAGGGACTTGATCTTTTATTGTTTAAGGGACTAGATGACTTTACTTTGAGGGACTTATTGCTTTATACACCCTACTTGACCTTTTGATTAGGCAACAATGAGAGGTAACCCTAGAAAGTGAGATGGCGATCAAAGATCGACTTACGTGTGTGAGTGTATAATTTAATATTTATCTTTAAATTTAAGTGATCTAAATTATTTTTAAATAAACATACATGTTGCACTCCCTATTTACTAACCATAGCATAAAAAATAAATAATTTAAACATTATAAAATATTACATCCAGAAGCAATTACAATAATAATAATAAAAGCAATTTAAATAAATAAACAAAATAAATAAATAAGCAAAATAAATAAGCAATTATAATTGGGTTAGTAGAAATAATAATAATAACAATTTAAAAATAAATGGGGTTAGTAATAAACATGATTAGTAATAAGCAAAAATATTATAATAAACAAAATTTTTAATGGTTAATAAGAAAGTATGAACAATTATATTAATTATTATAAAATTTTAAGTTATGTATAAATTATAGAGAAAAATTGATTATGAACATATTATGAAAAATCAATTATAATTATAAAAATTAAATTAGCAATTTTAAACATATAATAAGAATTATTTTCATGCAAAATTAAATTATAAACAATAAATTAAGCATTTTAATTTTTAATTATATTTACATACAAAAATTTAAATTATAAATATTAATAAAAATTAATTCAAGAATTTTAATGAATTTTAAGAATATAAATAAAAGAAGGAGATTAGGGTTTTGAAAAGAATATATTTTTTAGGGTTTTAAAAATAAATTAGGGTTTCCAATAATATTAACTTAATAACTAAATAAATATATACATATTTTTGATTTTAAATATATAATAATAAAAAACTAGGTTTAGAATTTAGAAAACAAATTAGAAAATATTTACATATTATTTTTTCTAGAATTATTTAAACATACATTAAACATGATTATATTTAATTAAGAATAAAATAATTAGCAAAACAATGAAATAAAACAAAAAAAACTGGAACTTACCTGGCTGGGAATTGAACCCAGCACCTTTGGCTTGCAACACTCAGGCCAGCAACACATACCACCAGGCCAACGCGCGCGCAGGTGAAGAAAGGGTGAGTCAAATTGGTTTTATGCCTTAAACCTGAAAATCAGAAAAAAAGAAAGAAAAAGCAAAAGGCATGGGGGGATCGAACCCAGGACCTTGCAAGCAATCACACAAACACATTACCATTCCAGCTGGGAGAGCGCACCTGTACATAACTTCACCATAATTCATAATATATTATAATGTCTAATTATCTGGAAAAACAACAAAAATATGGTGAAGCCAGGATTCGAACGTAGGTCCTCCAGCTACACACGTGTGCTTCATACCACTGGGACAAGCACAAGCTTGTGACATAAAACAGAAACAAAACATAAAAATATTAAAATCAAATTCAAATTCCAAAAACGCGCGCACAGGGAGTCATCTTCAACCTTCAGTCCTGTGAAATTTCCTGCGAAATTTCATAGGAAATTTGCTACGAATTTTTTGCGCAGGAAATCCTATGTCTTTGAGAACCTGCAATACAAGCAAAATTCATCCAAATTGATTGTTCTAATGAATTACCCAGGTCTTAATCAACTTAATTTTGTCAATCAACAACATTTATATGGCTTAGATCGTAAAACCCTAAATTGGTTTCCAAAACCCTAACAATGGCCATGATCGTATTAGGTCACTAAACTTCAAGGTTGTTGTCCAGAAACATTCCTAGCATCATCACAAACATCAAGCAATCATCAAATATAATTTAAATTAAGCAAATATGTGAAATCGAAAAACTCATATTCAAGAACAAAACTTGATTCGGTTTGAATGATTTAAGGTATTATGGATGCATATGAACATTGGTACACATTCAGTGAAGCTTAGGGATCATTGCTGTGTCCTTAGAATACCTTCAAATGCCCTCAAATGAAGAACCCGAAAATTGATTTTTGGATGATTTTTGGTTTTTGAAACTTACTCTTGGGAGGCAGAAACTCGTGGGCAATGAGTAGGATTCAATCATGTACTTATAGAGCAATGAATTAGGTCAGAAAAGATCAATGCTTGTGTGAAAAATTTGATCAAAAAAAGATTCAAAAAGATAGGCTTGGAAAATCAAATATTTTTGCATAAACACTTTCTATTTTAGGCCAATCATCATGATCCTCTTACCTCTTTGATTCCAATCATATTTATGAATTTCTAGAAGCTTAATCTTTTTTAAATCTTAGACTTTTATATTTTATTTTAATTTAAAATGACTTTTAATGAATTAAATCAAAATAAATAAAAATAAAATGATAAAAAATCTGATTTTTGTTGACTTGGGTCGTGCATGAGGTCATAGTATGGATTGGGTCATCATATGGCAAGCCCATTTAGAAAAAATTGGTTTTAGACCTCCATTTTCTTCATAAACCACCCAAAAATTTCCCATCTTTGCAAGGGTACACATCCTTCAATTTTAATGCTATGAGGGTGTTCTTGGATATTTTGGAAAGCTTGAAGAGTCCTCTAACCAACCCCACAGTTTTCATGTTCATATCATTCACCATTCTCAAGTTATGCCCTTTTGAAGTTGTTGACTTTTTGTTAACTTTCAAAAGGACCTATAATGTCTTAGCTCATACCTTCCAAATGAAGCATTTTTGGGCTTGGCTTGTGAGACACAAAGTTGTAGAGAATTCAATTTCCTTCAAAATGAGATTTGGATGGAGACTTGGTGATGAAGCATGTGAAAGGTATGGCTGGTCAAAGTTCAGTTGACTTTTACTGAGGAAACCCTAATTTAGAAACTCCTGATTCTTGATGATCTGAAATCTCCTTGATGAATCATGATCAACCCTTGATCAAATGATTAATTTTACTTCATATACTTGATGTTGGAAAAAAATCATGAATTTTGACTTTGGTTTGACCACAGTTGACCACAGTTTGACTTTTTAACTGCTTTGACTGATTTTGACTTATCTGATCATCTAACTGAGCAACCCTTTGGGAGAAGTCTTGAAACTTATCATGGGGATTCTTAAACACATATAAGATGTTATGAAGCTCACTTGAAGTCTTGGAAGTTCATTTAGCCTGATTAAAGTCAAAACCCTAGTTTAGGATGCACTGCTTAGGAGGATGCATTGTCTGAGGGGATTGTCAACTCTTCTGACTATTTGTGAACTTTGTGAACCTTGTGAACCATCATAAAATGTCTTGTGAACCTTGTGAACCTCATGGGAGGTCTTGTGAACCTTGTGAACCTCATGGGAGGTCTTGTGAACCTTGTGAACCTCATAAAGTGTCTTGTAGACTTCATGAACCTCATGAAAGGTCTTGTAAGCATTGTGAATCTTGTGAACCTTGTAAACCTCATAAAGTGTCTTGCAAACTTCATGAACCTCATGAAAGGTCTTGTAAGCATTGTGAATCTTGTGAACCTTGTGAACCTTCTTAGCACACAAAGTCTTGTATTGTGAGGGCAAATTTTGGGGTGCAACACATACTAACCTCATTTCTTTGTTTTGTAGGTTTTTGTTTTTGTTGTTTCTCACTTTGTCGTGGTTTCAGGAAACATTGCTTGTAGAAGAGTCTTCCCCATCAACCGAGTTCACCTGTATCCGACAAGAAACAACCTTCCGGGCTTACAAATGGACCAGGTTCAGCAAGATCTAACCGACGTGAGAACCCAGATGGCCAATGAAAGGACTGAGATGAGGGCCCAGATGAACCAGTTTATGGCAGTGATGACTGGGTTGGCCCAAAGCCAAGAAAGACCGAGAGAGTTGGTCGAGCGGCAAACTCCTGAAGATAACCACCCAGGTACAGGGGGTACCAGCAACAATGATCATGTACAGCCTCGTACTGATCCCCCAGAGTTTGGACCTCATCTTAACCCAGACATCAATGCTATAATGCTATAAGGAATACCCAGGGTAACACTGGAGGGCGTGCCTTGCAGGAGGACCCTCAGGAAGAGCAATTTATTGTAGTTGGGGAGGGAGATAAAGTCTATGATCGTCGGCTAGACGAGATAGCAGAAAAGCTGAGGTCCCTGGAGTCTCAAAACTCCTTGGGTTTTGATGTCATGGATATGGGACTAGTGGATGGGGTTAGAATTCCTCACAAGTTCAAACCTCCCTGCTTTGAAAGATACAATGGAACATCCTGCCCTCGCATCCATCTCCAATCTTTCTTGGGAAGATTAAAAGCCTACACCATGGGTGAAAAGCTATGGATGTTATATTTTGAGGATAGCTTGACAGGGGCATCCCGTGAGTGGTACTCTCATTTGACCAGGGCCACCTTAAGAAATTGGAAAGATTTGGCCGAGGCTTTCATTCGCCAATATCAGTACAATCTGGACATGGCTCCTAACAGAACACTTTTAATGGGAATGTCACAGTCTTCCAGGGAAATCTTTAGGGAGTATGCTCAAAGATTGAGGAAATTAGCTGTTGTCGTTCAACCTCCAATTTCAGAAAGAGAAATGACATATATGTTTATGAACACCCTCCAGGGGACGTACATTGATAGGTTTGCTGCATTCTCTTCCACTAGCTTTGCAGAGGTAGTCATAGCTGGGGAAAGAATTGAGAGCTTATTGAAAATGGGAAAGATTTCTGATAAGGGCGCCAGTTCAAGCAGTGTAATGAAACCATTTATAGGGCCTCACAGATCCGGTGAAACAAATTTTGTACATATGGGCAGAGGAAGACCCCAGTATCTGCCAAGATCAATTGCCGTTGTCACTATTCCTACTCCACCTCCTCAATACACTCAACAAACACAACATTTTCCTCAACAACAACAGTTTCGTCAACAAAGATCCTATAACAACAACAACCAACAACAACGCCCTTTCTAGCAAAGGCCATCTCAAGTTAATAGGGTAATTGACCCTATACCAATGCCATATGCCACCTTGTTACCACAACTCTTGAAGCTTAATCTTGTCGAGTTAAGGACTTTGGCTCCACCAGATCCTCAGAACCTTCCGAGAAATTACGACGTCAACACCAGATGTGCCTTTCATTCTAATGCACCTGGTCACACCACAGAAACGTGCAGAGCTTTGCACATGAAGGTCCAGGATCTAGTTGATTCAAAGGCCCTAAATTTTGTACCACCTTCTAATGTCACGAAGAATCCTATGCTTAGCCAAGGAGGGCCCGGGATAAATGCAATTGAGGAGGCCCAACCCATGAGTTTAATTGAAGATACTGCAAGCATTCAAACACCTCTGGCAGAGGTTAAAGCTCAGCTTTTAAAATGTCGGGTGTTCCCAGGTTGTGAGGCCTGCTGTGAATCTTGCAAAGTTTCCATCAATGGGTGTGAAAGCTTGAGAAGTGGCATCAATGGCCTGATCAGAGAAGGTATCCTACAAATAACAACAACGGTTTCTACAACATCAGCAACTCCATTTTCAGCAACCAGTACTCCTCCTACAACTGCAAAGACAATTGTTCCTACAGACTCGTCTACAACATCAGCAACCACCTCTTCCATCACTTCAACAAACACCAGTTCAATCGCATCCACTTCTATAGCAACCATTAATAGCGACGTCTCCACAATCACCATATACTACGACCCTGCAACGGTCCCTGATTCCAACAATTTTCAGCAACAATCTCAACAACAGTTTCAGCAACAAAGCTTCAATCAATCACCACCACCATCACCCAGAAGTTCTATTACTATATTTTATAATCCACAAACAATAACGGTTCCTACCTCTGCTGCAATCAGTCCAGTCACCATCACGGTGCTAGGGCTCATTCCATACGAAAAAGATAATGCTATACCATGGCACTATGGTTCAGACCTTTACTGCAATGGAGAGAGAGTCCTTCTTGATTCTTTAGTTCATACACCACAAGTGGATAATGTCGGGGGAGGCGAAGGCTTCACCCGAAGCGGACGCCTCTTTGCGTCACAAGTTCCAAGAGCTAATATTGAGGCAGAGGCTGCTGCCAAAGCCAAAGGTAAAAATGTGGTGTCAGAAGAACCTGTACCAAAAGAACCCCATAAAACATCCTTTGACCAAGATGTGGATGAATTTATGAGGATAATTAAGAGGAGCGACTACAAGGTTGTGGATCAGCTCCACCAGACTCCTTCCAAGATCTCCATCTTATCCTTGCTGTTGTGTTCTGAAGCTCATCGGGATGCACTACTTAAAGTCCTGCACGCAGCCTACGTACCGGAGGAGATCACGGTAAACCAGCTCGAGACAGTGGTGTCTAATGTTAATACTAGCCATGGGCTAGGCTTCACCAATGCTGATTTGACAACGGAAGAACGTCACCACAACAAAGCTTTACACATCACTCTGGAGTGTAAAGGGGTTGTGCTTTCACATGTTCTTGTTGACACTGGGTCTTCACTCAATGTCTTGCCAAAGAAAGCCCTTGTTAAGCTTGAATATGATGGTATTTCTCTCTGACCAAGCAAGCTGGTGGTCAGAGCTTTTGATGGTTCCAAGAGGTCTGTTCTTGGAGAGGTGGAGCTTACTGTGATAATTGGCCCGCGGGCCTTTCAAACTACTTTCTATGTGATGGAAATTCAGTCGGCCTACAGCTGTTTGTTGGGTCGACCATGGATTCACGTCGCTGGCGCAGTTACATCGACCCTTCACCAAAAATTGAAATAAGAGTGGGAAGGGCAGATTATCACAATCTGTGGTGAAGAGGATATCTTTGTTAGCCATCTGGCTACCTACAAATACATTGAGATGGATGGTGAAATCCATGAACCATGAGCCAAGGGTTCGAAGCACTGAACGTCAATGAGGCGACAACTGAAGTATTTGCTGCTTCCCAGGAAGATAGGATAGGTACTTCAATTGTCACCTTTCAACAAGCTCGGAAGGTTGTTGAAGATGGAAATGCCCAAGGCTGGGGCAAGCTGCTACTGGTGGAGAAGAAGGAGGACAAATTCGGTTTGGGTTACAAACCATTCCGACAAGATCAAGCAGAGGCTGCTAAGGAGCCCAAGTTCATAAGTGGGGGGATGCTCACCCCAGATGATGTCAATAACGTGGAAGAAGAGGTGGAATGCGACCTCAACCTGGAGAGCTGGATTCGTCCAAGGATCCTGGGTCACCATGTCCTTAACTGGTCTTCCCAGGAAATTATCAGGGTTACTCCTGTAGAGTAATTATTATTTCCTGCCTTTTTTTACAGCATGCATCAAGTCCTGCATCTTGCCCAAGGTGTCAGGACTCATTTTGTAATAGGGCCATATTTGTAATTTTGTGCAAATGGAATATCAATGAATATCAGATATCTTTTGCAAACAATTTTTCTCTTTCGCTCACTGCCTTGTCATCTTTGTTATTTTTCACACAACAATAAAATGGCAATGTTTTCAAAATAAATAACTTCATTTTTTCTGAACAAGATTAAAATTGATCACTAAAACGAATAAATCTCAACCCTTGCAGAAATAATCCTCCAGATTGCACCGACAACAACACTGCTATGATCTTGTATGACTTCGACAATCCAATTAATCAAGCTGACGAAGGGGTTGAAGAAGACTTTGAGTTGCCTGAAGAGTTAGCCAGGTTGTTGAGGCAAGAAGAGAAAGTGATTACTCCTCATCAGGAAGAGGTTGAAACTGTTAATCTTGGTACCGAAGAAGATTTAAAAGAAGTGAAGATTGGGGCCAGCCTGCAATTTCAATAAAAGAACAACTTATCAACATGCTCCGAGAATATGTCGATGTTTTTGCTTGGTCCTATCAAGACATGCCAGGTCTAGATATGGATATTGCGATGCACAAGCTACCCTTGAAAAACGATTTCCCTCCAGTGAAGAAGAAGTTGCGCCGCACTCGCCCAGATATGGCCATGAAGATTAAGGAAGAAGTACAAAAACAGTGGGACGCCGGTTTCCTTGCTGTACCTAGTTACCCGCCGTGGGTTGCTAACATTGTACCAGTGCCTAAATAGGATGGAAAAGTGCGTATGTGTGTGGATTACCGGGACCTGAACAGAGCTAGCCCGAAGGATGATTTCCCATTACCTCACATTGATGTATTGGTGGACATCACAACCCAGTTCTCGGTATTTTCCTTCATGGATGGATTTTCTGGGTATAATTAGATCAAGATGTCACCCGAAGACATGGAGAAAACAACTTTCATCACACCTTGGGGCACATTTTATTACAAGGTAATGTTGTTTGGACTGAAGAATGCTGGTGCCACTTATCAACGGGCTATGGTAACATTATTCCACGATATGATCCATAAAGAAATTGAATGCTACGTGGATGACATGATTGCCAAGTCCCTTACTGAAGAAGATCATCAGGTAAATCTGTTGAAGTTGTTCAAGCGTGTGAGGAAATATCAGTTGAAGTTAAACCCCAACAAATGCACATTCGGGGTATGTTACGGTAAGTTGCTGGGATTTATCGTAAGTGAAAAGGGAATTGAGGTTGATCCCAATAAAGTTAAAGCCATTCAGGAGATGCCTGCACCTAGGACTGAAAAAGAAGTTTGGGGGTTCTTAGGTTGGTTGAACTATATCTCAAGGTTCATATTTCACCTCACTACAACCTATGAACCCTTGTTCAAACTATTAAGAAAGGAACATACAGTCAGGTGGAACGACGATTGTCAGAAAGCTTTTGACAAGATCAAGGAGTACCTGCAAGAACCTCTGATCCTCATGCCTCCAGTTGAAGGAAGACCTCTGATAATGTACCAGACAGTATTAGAAGGATCAATGGGGTGTGTGTTGGGCCAGCATGACGAGTCTGGTCGAAAAGAGTATGCAATATACTACCTAAGCAAAAAGTTTACCGACGGTGAACAACGTTATTCACTGCTCGAGAAAACTTGTTGTGCTTTAGCGTGGGCTACTCACCGACTAAGACAATATATGTTGACTCACACTACTTTATTGATCTCAAAGATGGACCCCATCAAGTACGTATTTGAGAAGCCAACACTTACCGGAAGGGTTGCAAGATGGAAAATGATTCTAACAGAGTATGACATTCAGTACACCTCTCAAAAGGCCATCAAAGGCAGTGTACTGTCTGACTATCTGGCTGAGCAACCCATTGATGATTACCAGCCCATGAGATTTGACTTCCCTGATGAAGACATCATGTACTCAAAAGAAAAAGATTATGAAGAGCTTGTTCACACTGAAGGGCCTGACCCAGATGAAGAATGGACTATGATGTTTGACGGGGCTGTCAATATGAATAGTCGTGGAGTTGGTGCAATACTCATTACACCTAAAGGAGTTCATATGCCCTTCTTGATAAAACTCACCTTTGCCTGCACTAACAATGAAGCGGAATACGAAGCATGTATCATGGGACTTGAGGAAGCCATTGACCTCAGGATCAAAACATTGACTGTATTCTGAGATTCAGCTTTGGTAATCAATCAGACCGACGACAAATGGTACACTCACCAAGAGCATCTGATTCCGTATCGTGACTATACGAGGAGATTATTGACTTTCTTCACAACCGTCAAACTTGAGTACATCCCTCGGGACGAGAATCAGTTTGCAAATGCTTTAGCTACCATTTCCTCCATGATCAAAGTTCAAACTGCAAATTATGTACCTCGGATTTCGGTATCCAGACTAGACCGACCGACATACGTATTCTCTGTGGACACTGCTAATGATGACAAACCTTGGTTCCATGACATCAAATGCTTCTTAGAGAATCAAACGTACCCACCTGGGGCATCATCCAATGATAAGAAGACATTAAGAAGGTTGGCCGGTAGTTTCTTCCTTAATGTTGATGGTTCATTATACAAGTGAAACTTTGACATGGTACTGCTCAGATGTGTTGACAAAAGCGAAGCAAACCTACTAATGCACGAGGTGCATGAAGGTTCTTTTGGTACCCATGCTGGAGGACATGCAATGACAAAGATGTTGTTAAGATCAGGTTACTACTGGATCACAATGGATTCAGACTATTATGCATATGCCAGAAAATGCCACAAGTGCCAGATCTACGCAGATAAAGTGCATGTGCCTCCGAATCCTTTGAACGTGATGGTTTTACCTTGGCCCTTTGCCATGTGGTGCATTAACATGATTGGAAAGATTGAACCGACTGCTTGAAATGGCCACAGATTCATCCTAGTAGCCATTTATTACTTCACCAAATGGGTCGAAACAACTTCATATGCAAACGTCACCAGACAAGTGGTAGCCAAATTTCTGAAAAGAGACATCATCTGTCGATATGGAGTTCCCGAGCGAATCATTACTGATAATAGTTCCAATTTGAACAACAAAATGATGGCAGAATTGTGCCGAGACTTCAAAATCCAACATCACAACTCTTCTCCTTACAGGACAAAGATGAATGGCGTTGTTGAGGCAGCTAACAAAAACATCAAGAAGATTATGCAGAAGATGGTGGTCACTTACAAAGACTGGCATGAAATGCTACCATTTGCCTTGCATTGGTATCGAACCTCAATCAGAACATCTACCGGGGCAACACCTTATCAGCTTGTGTATGGTATGGAGGCAGTCCTACCTGTTGAAGTTGAGCTACCCTCCTTACGGGTACTGATGGATGTAAAGCTGAATGAAGCAGAATGGGTCCGGTCTCGGTAAAATCAGCTGAATTTGATCGAAGAGAAGAGGCTAGCTGCCATCTGTCATGGGCAGTTATATCAAAAGCGGATGAAGAAAGCCTTCGATTAGAAAGTCAGGCTTCAGGAAAACCAAGTGGGAGACCTTGTTTTGAAAAGACTCCTTCCTCCTCATACAGACCACAGGGGCAAATGGACGCCAAACTACGATGGCCCATTCATAGTATAGAAAGTTTTCTCTGGCGGAGCACTGATGCTCACTACTATGGATGGCAAGGATTTCTTATCTCCTGTGAATTCATATGCAGTTAAAAAATACTTCGCATAAAATGACCCGCTGGACATAAAAACAGAATGTACGTCTAGGCAAAAATAGGGCATCCCGGCGAGTCAAAAACAAAATAATAGACTCGGGCAAAAATAAGGGAAAAATTGAAAACAAATGTACACCCGCTGAGTTGAAAAGCCGCATTGGACAGCTCAGGCAAAAATGGGTATCCCAGTGGATTGAAAACTCGAAAGGGCGATCCATGCAAAATCAGGGAATAAGCGAACAACTGCATTCTGAATTCGTCTGTATCATTCACAACATGTCAAATTTCAAAAGGGCAAAGCATCAGTCAGAATCAGCCTTCTTCAGAAAGCAAGATGAGAAGAACATCAAGGTCATACAGGTCTTAGCAAAGGAAGTTCACTGGAACGTCGTCGTCAACATTGCCCACACCTTTATTTTCTCAATTTACGGCAATCTCCTCATTTCAGGGGATTTGTTTCTTTGATTGTATTTGCCAATTCATGGCACCCCAAATTAATAAAATCAGAATTTTCAGTCACACCTTGTTTTGTACATTTTTGTTTCGTTTGCAAAATGTCCAATATTCATAATACAACACTTGCATAAAACAAATTAGCCATTTTAAATAAATGCTTGCAGGAAATATATTACTTTCAGGAAAGTCTAACTCCTATGACGAAATCCGGTTAAGGATACCTCAGGATACTTGTGCGTTTTCCTTTATCTTAACAGGTTACAGGGAGTTAGTATACAATCTTTTACAGCATGGGGCATGTCAAGCATTGAATCCCCAGCAGGCTACTTCCCAGAAGTTATCTCCTCCTCGAGCAGGACCTCCCCGAGCAATGCCTGACAACTATTTCATAGCAAGATGGGCAAGGAATTTCCTATTCCCCACCAGGATTCCAGACTTCTCTCATCCTCAGCAAAGTCAAAGGAAATGCCTCCCTACAGAGTCTCCATTCTCTCCTCAGAAGAGCAATGCCTGAAACCCATCCCCAACAAAGTGGATGAAGTCTCCTTCTCCCCAGCTGAGTTCTCCTTACAGATATATCTACCAATGATCTACTCCCCCAAGAAAAGTTCTCCCTCCTGACAGATCTACCAATGATCTCCTCCCTAGCCGATTTATTTCTTCCAAGCAGATCGACCAGAGATCTTTATCCCCGCAGGACCCAAATCCTATATCAGTTTCTCCCCCTTGCATAATCATAGCATTTACATCATATTCACCAAATAAGCGTAGCATTCCGTCTAATACGGAGCATTACGGCAAAAATCAAACATTTGCATGATCACAAGCCAGGTTCGAGCCAGTCACCTGCAGCTACCATCAATATTTCATCAGCAATATACAAAATACATCCCTGTACATAAAAGCCAAAGCATCCCCTTTACACTCTCAAGTACAAATACTTGTTCATAACACACTCTTTTTTGACACCCGTCTATATCATCATATCCCCACAGATCGCCGGAACACCTTCTGCAAGCAGATACTTGCCCTTAACATGTTCTTCTCGACACTCGTCCGTGTCATCTATCCCCCACAGAAAGCCAACGCATCTCCTTTGCACTCTCAAAACAGATGCCTGTTTATATTTATGCATGTTTGACACTCGTCCATGTCATACCTTCCCCAGCAAGTCAAACACTCGTTCATGTCTTGCACGTACTTCACCAACAAATCAATACTTATACATACTTATACAAAATTCTTTGATACTCATATGTTACTTGTTTATATCACTCATCAACAGATTCGACACTCGTCCGTGTTCCTTGTTAACCAGTTGATACTCGTCTGTATTATCATCTTTGAACACGCGTCAGCGTTTGTTTCTACTGATACTCGTCTGTATCATGGTCCTAAGGATGCTCGTCCGCATCTTTAATCTATACACATCGTCAAACACTTATATCCTTTATTTCTTGGAAGCATAAGCACTCGTCCGTGTTTACCATTCCCCAGTAAGTCATCAACAAAACAACTTTCTCCTATCCGACATTCGTCCTATGTCGTGATACTTTCGGCAGCCGTCCCCTGCCAGGTGTAAACACCCCAAATTTTCCCTCACTCTTTATCACACCATGCTTTGTGATCTTTCATTTTTGCATAAGCATAATACATTACATCTCAAATTGCATTTTTGCTTCACTACATAAGTTCAAGTTCATCTGCATCTAGGGTTTGTGATCTGAGCAATCCAAGATTCCATCTGAGCCATCCCAAAGGCCTCAAAGCTTTCCAAGAGGGTCTATGTGTGTTATATCATCATATTATGCTCCTCAAAGTTCATGGAAGTCAAGAAATCACAAGAATTGGCAAAGGCATGGAAGCAGAGCTAGGGTTTCACTACACAAATGACCAAAATTAGGGTTTTGGTTTCAGAGGCCTTAAATCCAAATTTTTGGTCCATTCTTGTTTCTAATGTTCTTAAGATGTTATAAGTATCATGTGTACCAAGTTTGATGAAGAAATTCATTGTGGAAGTCATTTATTCACTGGGTAACTTCTTGAGCAAGTTAAGTCAAAATCAGGGCATCTGAGGCCCCCAACAATGGAACTAAAGGGTTATTTTCATCAAATTGAAGTTCTATGATCTTTATTTGATCTTAGATGAGGATGAAAAGTAAAAGAACATGTCTTGATTCATCTTAGAACTCAAGATATGGCCTTTCAAAGTTGGCAAAAATCCTAAAATTTCAAGTTTCATGTCAAAGAGGGATTTTGCAAATTGGCATATTCAAGAATTCTAATGACTTCAAATGGACAAACACTTCACAACATGTCAAAACAACCTCTAAACATCAGAATTGGCCCAAGTTTTCATTACTTTCATGACTTGAACTTCAAGAAATCACAAAAGGGCCAAAACTCTCAAGAATTGCAAAATGCATTGGATTCTCTCATCCACTTGTGCCATTTGCATCAAAACCATTCCATGGCTCTCCATGAAACTTGCTGAGGCCAGACCCCCCAAGAAATCATACCTGCCATGGCCCATACCTCAAGTACACAAATCTTGACTTTTTTGCAAATCACCCCATACCAATTAACCTGTGCCACAACAACTTTCTGAGCATTTCCACTGGCTAAAGCAAATATTATGGAACACATTTCATAACACACAAGCAGCTGAATCATCCAAGAACTCAGAATCCACAAAATTTGTCAAAAACTTCACTTCTTTGAAACTCAAAAACCAACCACTGAAACTTCAATTTTCTATCACCAATCATCTCCATATAATCTAAGGATCACAAAACACCCTTCACCATAGCCTAAAAGCCACTAAATCAGAAATACAGTTTCTGCATCCTCAGAACCAAACACCTCAAAACAGCCATCACAAGCTTGCTCTAAGCTCATCTTCATCATCAGGAGGATCATTGGGGTGGTTTTGAACCAAGAGGGAGACCAGAAAGCTCAAGAACACAAAGCTTCAACTCAGGTAGCTTCATGATTTTTTCCAGAACTTGTTATTTAAGTTTCTAAATGAATCTACATGCTTCACTGATCATCCTGGTATAATTTGTTTTGAAAATGATTGAGAAATGAGTATGTATTGAACTTCTGAAAGTTTTGTTCATTTTCACGATTTGCTTCGAATCTTGTTTTTGATGAATGATAAATGTGTTTTAATGATGGATTCTTGCTTAGGGATGTTAGGGGATTGATTCTGGAGCTTTAGAGCTTTTGATTTAGCCTAGGGAAGAAGATAGGTGTTTTGGATGGCCGGAGAAAATGACCGGAGCTAGCTCCGGTCACCTGAAAATGTTTAGGGTTTGTAATTAGGGCTAATCTCCCCCATTTGAATGTGGGCCGTAGGATAAGGATTATCGCGTGTTTGGAGGGTCCATATCATATCACTTAAAACCCTAATTTTAATTAATTAATTAAATCAGTTAATTAACCATTTTGAATATGAGCCATTGATTTGTGCGCGCAGTCAATTCCCTCCCTTTCCAGTTCAAATCTCACCCCTTGGATCAGCATACTTCTCATTTTTGTTATTTTTATTTCATTTTAATTGCATTTTCTTGCATATTTAATTTAAAATACATAAAAACATCCCAAAAATATTTTCTTTTGCATTCTGACTTTAAATATTTTTCTTATTCTAAAAATGATTTTTATTTTATTTTTTGCATTAAAAAAGTATTTTTAAAATATTTAAATGTTATTTTTAATTAATTAAAGTCTTTTAATTAATTAAAAATACATTTAGGTTTCTAAAAATCACCAAAAAAATCATGAATCATCCCAAGGCATTTAGAAACATTTTCAAACTCTTCTCACAAATTATTTCTAGGTTTGATCATAGTTTGTGAATTTTCTTTGAATTAAGGGTCATTAAAATCTTATTTTTGAACCCTAACTTTAAAAAATCATTTCTGCCTAACCAAGAAGAGTTTGAAGATGATTCTTTTCGCATTGTGTTGCATGTTGCATGTAGTTTATAGGTCATTTATCTCATAAATTTATCTTGCATTTTCAATTTGATTTGCATTTTTCCCTTTGAACCACCCAAAAACCCTAGAAAACTTAGGAAAATCATAACTTTTGATTGGTTAAGCTTCTGACCTTCTCCTTTGGGGTGTGACCTAGTATGGGATTAGAGTTCGCTTGAGCTTGGTTTCAATTTTTATCATGTCATATGCTTCTGTTTTGTTCATTTGCATCTCATACTTCCATAAAACCCTAATTTCTCATGTTCAATTGCATTCACCTTGCATATACATCAATACATGAACTTCCCATGACATTTCTTGCATTCATATGTCATCTTAGACATCTTAGGACATGTTAGAACAATGCTTGATCATTTCTTCATTCATTTTCTATGATTTGCATTCATTTCATTTCATGAACTCTCATGTGTTTTCAAACCTCAAAGCATGCTTACATGACATCTCATTCTTGTATGATCATACATGTACACTTTGTATGCCTTTGCATCATCTCACATGACATTAACATTGCATAAAAACTTTTGACTTTGGTCATTTCATCTCATTTCATCTCATTTCATTTCATTTTTTTATGCTTTATACCTTATGCATTCATACTAACACTTTCAGGTTTGGTAAGTTATTTTGGGAGGTGGATTTGCCTTCACCTCTCACATCTTTATTATCCCTTTCATTTGCATTCTTACTTGTCTTTTAAGTGAACTTGTTCACTTGTGTTCTCTCTCACTTTCTTTCTTAAAGTTACTTATCTTCTTCAATGAAGTAAGTAACTTATTCTTCTGCTTCTTCCTCCTTTCTTCTGCTTCTTCCATTGGTGGCTTCCTTGAAGATCTTTCTTAAGCCTCAGAAACCATAGGAACATCCAAGCATGATAATAATTAGGGTTGTGATTAGTCCCCCTTAGCGTTTTACCTTTGAGTCTCTCTTCTCATCTCAATAATCAGAGACTAAACACTTAAAGTTTTAGGACTTTGGAATTAGGGTTATGCTTGTATCCTTCTATTAGGATGGAGTGTATAACTTTAATCCTAAGTGTTAAACCTTTAATTTGTTTAAACCTCTTAGTCAAATCATCTTAATAATAACTAAGACTTCATCTTGTAACTTGGGTCTTACATCAAGGTTCTAATTCTTCCTTTATGGTTAAGAAGGACTAACCCTAGTGTTTAATGGACAAGTCCCCTCAAGTTGTCTTACAAACCATAAAAATCCATTTTTTAATCTCATACCTTAATTAAAATCCACTTAATAAAGGCTTGTTATCTAATGAATTTAGTCCCTAACCATGGATTAAGTTGAGGTATCTTCCTCAACTTAAGTGTGATCATCTATTATCCTTCTATTAGGATGGTGTAATGAGTCCACTAATCTGTGATTAGAGATTAAACTCATTACTTAACACTAAAAAAAACCCAAAAACATCTAAATAATCACAAGTAGGTTAATGATCTTAATCCTACATCATCATGGTAATTAAGTTGAGATGCTTATCTCATACTTAAGTATTCTCATTATCCCTAATCAGGGAGGATATAATGAGTTTACAAGCCCTTGATTTAGGCTTAAGCTCATTAACTTATGCAAAACAACAAAACCAATAACAACACTGAAAATACAAAAACAAACAATAATCGTCTCCTTCGGGATTCTTTTCTCATCACACTCATTCACAAACGAGAACTTGCTTCTTCCGTCTAATGCAAGACAGTTAGCACTCGAGCCAGACGAGTCATACACTTGAGCATAGACAAGCAAGCAATTCACAGTCAATTTATCTTTCAGTCTCTTTAAGTCGAACTACGGTGTTCTGACTTCCTCATTGCACGAGAGGATACGTAGGCATAACTTAAATGTTATCGAACAAAAGTCTCTGTGTCTTCCCCCTCTTTCAGCATTCTCTTTTAAGCCTCAGTTCCTGAGCATTCACCTTTTGCACTGAAACTTGTATATTCATTTCTAGCTTTTGCACACAGATAGCACATACGCTTACCCCTTTTAAACACAATCTTGTAAGCGTGGATCCCATCAAGTACGACGGACAATCTGGGTGCTAATACCTTCCCAGGTTGTACCAAACCCCTTTCTCAGTTTCTCTGGTTCGCAACCGTCTTATCCATCTCTTTCTAGGTTTATGCAGCATTACCTTTCCTTCGGGATAAAACTGCCTAGCTGGTGACTCTATTCATTTCAACCTTCATTTTCTCCTTTCGCCGACCGTTCACGCTTGTACCGGGATGCAAATCTCTGAAAGCGACAGCTTGGAGACTCTGCTGGGGATCTTATCTTGCAACCAGGGCTTCTGGTTCTTTTTGTGGGTTTCTCCTAGCGCTTGTTTGATTTGTGTTTACGGGGGTGTTATGTGCTACTTATGCTTATTTTTTATTACTTTATTTATTTCTTTCTATACAGCTTTATTTATTGCTTTTATTTACAGTTTTATGCATTTCATACTGTTATCATCATCTGTGCTGGATCTGTTGTTTCCTTTGGTGGGAGGGATTGTTGAGTCATTAAGGTTCCATACCGGGGACCTGAGTGACACATAGGATAGAGTGGCTTCATATTCTTTCCCATTCCATTTTGGTCTGGTGCAGGAATATGAAACACGGTTCAGACATGGGTTTTTTCTTGAGAACTCGGTGCTACGGATTTCCTGTAGTACTAGGGCTATCTGGGAAGCCTGTTAAGCCTGGATGACCTTTTATGACCTTCATCATCTTAGTTGAATTAGAGGAGTATTCTTTATGGTTATTGTAAACATTGTACCTCCAGGTTAGAAGTGTTTACACTTCTCATAATTGATCCAAGTCTGGGGATCCTTGTTCTAGAACAATACATGTGAGGGGCTTGGGATGTTTACAGGTTTGCAGGAACCCTTGGCCTCATCATACCCTTGTTACTAATATTGTTTTAAGGTTGTATCATTTTGGACTGTTCTTGTGAAACCCTGGACTTGTGACTCTTTATTTGAGTCCCCCACCTGGTTACTGGTTTTCTAAGTCTCCATCCGGACTTATGAACACACATGGACCCTATCAAGGTAGATAACAGATCCAACACTTGATCACAAACCCTTTTCATATCATTCTGCATACATCATTTTGCATCATTTAGCATTTTTCTATTTGTTTTACAGGGTATCCACGTCTTATCTTTGGTTTGGTTTTGACCTATTCTACTGCTCAGATTCCCTCAGCTATCTGCACCAGCTATCTTCATCAGAGATTCCTTTCAGCTCTCTTCACCAGTTATCTTCATCGAAGACTCTTCTTCAGCATCTTTTTTAGTGGCCTTTATCAGCACTTACCTTCATCAGTGCTTCTCCTCAGTTTTCTTCACCATCAACCATTATCAGCATGGATACTTCCAGGAAGAGCAACACCACCTATCATTTCTTTGAGCCCACTTTGACAGGCATCAGGCATATGCAGTCTCTCATCACTCCTGATCATGTCCCTCTATTCAGGGAACATTATGGTGGCATTATGGACATGATCATGGACCTGGATGCATCCCAGAGGAGCATGATTCACACCTGTCTAAAGTTCTATGACCCCCTCTCAGATGCTTCACTTTCCCAGATTTTTCAGCTAGGACCATTGATGGAAGAGTTCTCCATGTTGTTAGGTGTCCCTATCAGGAGAGAGATTCCTTTAAACCCTGAGATGGTTGCTCCCAAGAATGAAGATATAGCTAAGGCTTTGCACTTGGAGCCCACCCTCATTGACTAGAGCATGACCACCAAGGTTGGGATTCCAGGCCTTCACTTAGATTTCTTGATCTCCCAGGCCACCCTACATGCTGCAACAGGGAGTTGGGACACTGTTTGTGCACTCTTGGCACTCAGTATATATGGGACCATCTTGTTTGCAGACGAGCCTAAGTTTGTAAGCAAAAGTGTTATTCACCTGTTCTTGTTGAGGAATCCAATCCCTACCCCGCTTAGAGACTTTTACTACTCAGTGCATCAAAGGAATGAGAAGCAAAGGGGAAGATTGGTCAGATGTTGTGCACCCCTTTTCTACTGTTGGTTGTTAAGGCACTTGCCGAAGTCAGACACTTTCTTGAATCCTCATCAGCCAAGGAACTAGGCTAAGAGATTGATTGCCCTTACATCAGAAGACATCAGATGGTGCACTCAGAGCACCAAGGGCAAAGATATCATCACTAGCTGTGGGCAGTATCCCAATTTACCCTTGATTGGAGTAAAATGTTGCATCAACTACAACCCTTTGCTTTTCAAAAGGAAATTAGGGTATGCTTTGGTACATCCCCCAAGAGTCCAAGATTTGACAGAAACCCTCTATTGTGACATCCATCACAACCTTGCCATTGTCAGACAGGCAGCCTGGGCCTGAGACAACATTCAGACTAAGGGGACAACTATTCTTGGAAAGTGAAACAACATAGCCTCAGTTCAATATCTTGATTGGTCTCGTGTTAGGGGACAGATTACCCGGATGCCATTCACTTTAGAGGATGTACCTGGACCATCAACAGTGGAGCCTGCAACTACTGTCAGTTGGAAGGAGTTTGAGAAATTGAAGGAAAGGAATGCTCAGCTCTCTGAAGCTTTGAAGAAGACCCTCTGGGAGAGGAATGACAACCGTCTGGATAATGAAAGGTTATAGAAGCTTCGGATTGAGCACTTGACCAAGATTGAGAAGACGGATGACTACATCAGAAAGGCTAGAGCATGAGAGTTAATGTTGAAGAATGCTTGCAAGGAAGCTAAGACTCAGAAGGCCAAAGCTGAGCATTACTTATAGGAGAGCCAGGCTAGGTGGATTAGGATCACTGAAGCCCGTGCACAAGAAGATCAAAGGACCCAAGCTAGGATAGAGCAACTGGAGGCCAGTGAGAAGAAGAATCAGGAGGCCTTATTAGCTTCACAGAAGGAGATCTCTGAGTTGAAACTCCGGGCGGGGTTAAAGAGGTCAAAGGATCAGGATAAGCACAAGAAGTTGACCAGTACCATTGCCACCAGGAACCTCCTCATCAGGACCATTACAGAGCACCCACTAGGTCCAGTGACTGAGGCTCTCCTGAAGGAAGTCAGGGAGGATGACTGTGGACTAGATGTTTGATTTCTTTGTATTTGTACCTCCTTTTGTTTGTACTTTTGATTTTGTTGTTGTGTTTTGACCCACCATGGGAACTTTATTGTAATCAAACTATGTATCTTCACCCTTTGCAATATATGGTTTGTATTATTTTGTGGGCTTAATCTCTCTTCAACATCATCATTTCCTCGAGGTCTGGAAGGGTCAAAACCAAAGAACCAAACCGGATACCCTTGGAAGACAAATAGGCATCCTACATTGCATACTAACATCATTTCTTTGTTTTGTAGGTTTTTATTTCTCACTTTGTTGTGGTTTCAGGAAACATTGCTCGTAGAAGAGTGTTCCCCGTCAATAGAGTGCACCGATATCCGACAAGAAACAACCTTCCGGGATTACAAATGGATCAGGTTCAACAAGACTTGACTGAAGTGAGAGCCCAAATGGCCAATGAAAGGACAAAGATGAGGGCCCAAATGAATCAATTCATGGCAGTTATAACTGGTTTGGCTCAGAGCCAGGAGAGACTGAGAGAGTTAGTCGAGCGGCAAACTCCCGAGGAAAACCATCCAGGTATAGGGGGTACCAGTAACAATGATCATGTACAACCTCGTACTGATCCCCCTGAGTTTGGACCTCATCTGAACCCAGACATCAATGCTATAAGAAACACCCAAGGTAACACTGGAGGAAGGGCCTTGCAGGAGGACCCTCAGGAAGAACAATTTACTATGGTTGGGGCTGGAGACGAAGTTTACGATCATCGGTTGGATGAAACAGCAGAAAAGCTAAGGTATCTTGAATCCCAAAACTCTCTAGGTTTTGATGTCATTGACATGGGATTAGTGGAGGGGGTTAGAATTCCTCATAAGTTCAAACCCCCTTGTTTTGAAAGATACAATGGCACATCCTGCCCACGTACCCATCTTCAGTCTTTCTTGGGGAGATTGAAAGCCTACACCATGGATGAGAAACTGTGGATGTTTTACTTTGAGGATAGCTTGACAGGGGCATCCCGAGAATGGTACTCTCACTTGACCAGAGCCACAGTTAGGAATTGGAAAGACTTGGCAGAAGCTTTCATTCGTCAATATCAATATAATCTGGACATGGCTCCAAACAGAACCCTTTTGATGGGAATGCCACAGTCTTCCCGAGAAAGCTTTAGAGAGTACGCCCAAAGGTGGAGGCAATTGGATGCTGTCGTTCAACCCCCAATGTCAGAAAGGGAGATGGAAGATATGTTAATGAGCACTCTCCAAGGTACTTATATTGACAGATTGGCTGCATTTTCTTCCACCAGCTTTGCAGACGTAGTTATAGCTGGGGAAAGAATTGAGAGCTTACTGAAGATGGGAAATATTTTTGACAACGGTGCTAGTTCAAGAAGTGCAAGGAAGCCATTTGCAGGGCCCCGCAGATCCGGTGAAACAAACTCTGTACATATGGGAAGAGGGAGACCCCAATATCTGCCAAGATCAGTTGCTGCCGTCACTATTCCTGCTCCACCTCCTCAGTATACTCAACAACCACAACACTTTCCTCAACAACCACAGTTTCCTCAACAGAGATCCTACAACAACAATAACAACAACCAACAACAACGCCCTTTTCAGCAGCGTTCATCTCAGATCAACAGGGTGATTGACCCTATTCCAATGCCATATGCCACATTGCTGCCACAACTCCTAAAGCTCAATCTTGTCGAGTTAAGGACATTGGCTCCACCAGATCCTCAAAACCTTCCGAGAAATTACAATGTCAATGCCATGTGTGATTTTCATTCTAATGCACCTGGTCACTCCACAGAAAAGTGCAGGGCTCTACATATGAAGGTCCAGGATCTGGTAGATTCAAAGGCCCTGAATTTGGAACCACCTCCCAATGTCACGAAGAATCCTATGCCCAGCCATGGTGGGCCAAGGATAAATGCAATAGAGGAGGGCTCACACATGAATTTGATTGAAGATACTGCAAGTATTCAGACACCTCTGGTAGAGGTTAAAGCTCGGCTTTTAAAATGCCTTGTGTTTCCAGGTTGTGAGGCCTGTTGTGAATCTTGCGAGGTTTCCGAGAATGGGTGTGCAAGCTTGAGGAATGGCATCAATGGCCTGATCAAAGAAGGCATTCTGCAAATAACAACAACAACTTCTACAACACCAGCAACTCATTTTTCTAATGATCCTCCTACAACTACAAAGACAATTGTTCCTACAGACTCGCCTACAAAATCAGCAACCACCTCTTCCATCACTTCAACAAACAATAGTTCAATTGCATCTACTTCTACAACTACAGCAACCACCAACGACGTCTCCACTTTCATTATCTAATATGACCCTACAACGGTCCCGAACTCCATAAACTTTCAACAACAATCTCAGCAACAATTTCAACAACAATCAAGCTTCAATCAATCACCACCAACATCCACCAGAAGTCTTGTCACCATCTTTTATGACCCACAAACAATAACGGTTCCAACCTCTACTGCAGTTAGCCCAGTCACCATCACGGTGCCAGGGCCTATTCCATATGACAAAGACAATGTTGTACCATGGCACTATGGTGCAGACCTTTACTGCAACAGAGAAAGAGTCCTTCTTGATTCATCGGTTCACACTCCACAAGTGGATAATGTCGGGGGAGGCAGAGGCTTCACCCGAAGCGGACGCCTCTTCACGTCACAAGCTCCAAGAACTAGTACTGAGGCAGAGGCTGTTGCCAAAGCCAAAGGGAAAAGTGTGGCACCCGAAGAACCTGCACCAAAAGAGACTAATAAATCATCCTTTGATCAGGATGTGGATGAATTTATGAGGATAATTAAAAGAAGTGACTACAAGGTTTTGGATCAGCTCCACCATACTCCTTCTAAGATCTCCATTTTATCCCTGCTTTTGTGTTCCGAACCTCATCGGGATGCACTACTTAAAGTCTTGCACGCTGCCTACGTGCCGGAGGAGATCACAGTGAATCAGCTTGAGACAATAGTGTCCAATGTTAATACTAGCCATGGGCTAGGTTTCACCAATACTGACTTGACAACGGAAGGACGTCACCACAACAAAGCTTTACACATCACCCTAGAGTGTAAAGGGGATGTGCTCTCTCATGTTCTTGTTGACACTGGGTCCTCACTAAATGTCCTGCCGAAGAAAGCTCTTGTCAAGCTCGAATATGATGGAATAGCTCTCCGACCAAGCAATCTGGTGGTCAGGGCTTTTGATGTCTCTAAGAGGTCTGTTCTTGGAGAGGTGGAGCTGCCTGTGATAATCGGTCCGCAGGTCTTTCAGACTACTTTCTATGTGATGGACATTCAGTCGGCCTACAACTGTTTGTTGGGTCGACCATGGATCCATGCCGCTGGCGCAGTTACGTCGACCCTTCACCAGAAATTGAAATAAGAGTGGGAAGGACAGATTATCACCATCTGTGGTGAAGAGGATATCTTTGTTAGCCCTCTGGCTACGTACAAATACATTGAGATGGATGGTGAAATCCATGAAACCATGAGCCATGGGTTCGAGGCTCTGAATATCAATGAGGTGACGACTAAAGTATATGTTGCATCCCAGGAGGATAGGATGGTTACTTCAATTGTCTTCTATCAGCAAGCCCGGAAGGTTGTTGAAGATGGTAATGCCCAAGGCTGGGGCAAGCTGCTACCGGTGGAGAAGAAGGAGGACAAATTCGGTTTGGGTTACAAACTATTTTGACAAGATCAAGCAGAGGCTGCTAAAGAGCCCAAGTTCATCAGTGGGGGGATGCTCACCCCAGATGCTTATAACAACGTGGAAGACGAAGCGGAAAGCGACCTCAACCCGGAGAGCTGGATATGTCCAAGGATCCCGGGTCACCAAGTCCTTAACTGGTCTTCCCCGAAAATTATAAGGGTTACTCCTGTAGAGTAATTATTATTTCCTGCCTTTTTTTAGCATGCATCAAGTCCTGCATCTTGCCCAAGGTGTCAGGACTCATTTTGTAATAGGGTCATATTGTAATTTTGTGCAAATGGATTATCAATGAATATCAGACATCTTTTGCAAACAAGTCTTTTTCGCTCACTGTCTTTTCATTTTTTACTTTTGTACAAAACAATAAAATGGCAATGTTTTCAAAATAATAACTTCATCTTTTCTAAACAAGATTAAAATTGATCACTAAAACGAACCAATCTCAACCGTTGCAGAGAATATCCTCCAGATCGCATCGACAACAACACTGCTATGACCTTGTATGACTTTGAAATCCAATTAATCAAGCCGATGAAGGGGTTGAAGAAGACTATGAGTTGCTTGAAGAGTTAGCCAGGTTGTTGAGGCAAGAAGAGAAAGTGATTAATCCTCATCAGGAGGAGGTTGATACAGTTAATCTTGGTACCGAAGAGGATTTGAAAGAACTGAAGATTGGGGCCGGTCTGCAAGCTTCAGTAAAAGAACAGCTTATTGACATGCTTCGAGAATACGTCGACGTCTTTGCTTGGTCCTATCAAGACATGTCAGGTCTAGATACAGATATTATTATGCACAAGCTGCCATTAAAGGAAGATTTCCCTCCAGTGAAGCAAAAGTTATGCCATACTCGCCCAGATATGGCCATGAAGATTAAGGAAGAGGTACAAAAACACTGGGACGCCGGTTTCCTTGTTGTAACTATTTACCCGCCGTGGGTCGCTAACATTGTACCAGTGCCTAAGAAGGATGGCAAAGTACGTATGTGTGTGGATTACCGGGATCTGAATAGAGCTAGCCCGAAGGATGATTTCCCATTACCTCACATTGATGTACTGGTCGACAACACAGCTCAGTTCTCAGTATTTTCTTTCATGGATGGATTTTCTGGGTATAATCAGATCAAGATGTCACCCGAAGACATGGAGAAAACGACCTTCATCACACCTTGGGGGACATTTTGTTACAAGGATAATGCCATTTGGACTGAAGAATGCTGGTGCCACTTATCAATGGGCTATGGTAACCTTATTCCATGATATGATCCACAAAGAAATTGAATGTTACGTGGATGACATGATTGCCACGTCCCTTACTGAAGAAGACCATCTGGTAAATCTGCTGAAGTTGTTCAAGCATCTGAGAAAGTATCAATTGAAGTTAAACCCCAACAAATGCACATTCAGGGTGCAGTCTGGTAAGTTGTTGGGATTTATCGTAAGCGAAAAGGGAATTGAAGTTGATCCTGACAAAGTCAAAGCCATTCAGGAGATGCCTGCACCTAGGACTGAAAAGGAAGTTCGGGGGTTCCTAGGTAGATTGAACTACATATCAAGGTTCATATCTCACCTCACTGCAACCTGTGAGCCCCTGTTCAAATTGTTAAGAAAGGAACAAACGGTCAGGTGGAACGAAGATTGTCAGAAGGCTTTTGACAAGATCAAGGAGTACCTGTAAGAACCTCTGATTCTTATGCCTCCAGTTGAAGGAAGACCTCTAATAATGTACCTAACAGTATTAGAAGGATCAATGGGGTGTGTGTTGGACCAGCATGACGAGTCTGGTCGAAAAGAGTATGCAATATACTACCTAAGAAAAAAGTTTACCGACTGTGAACAACGTTATTCACTGCTCGAGAAAACTTGATGTGCTTTAGCGTGGGCTGCTCGCTGACTAAGACAATATATGTTGACTCACACTACCTTATTGATCTAAAAAATGGACCCCGTCAAGTACATATTTGAGAAGCCAGCACTTACCGGAAGGGTTGCAAGATGGCAAATGAATTTGATAGAGTATGACATTCAGTACACATCTCAAAAGGCCATCAAAGGCAGTGTACTGTCTGACTATCTAGCTGAGCAACCCATTGATGATTACCAGCCAATGAGATTTGACTTCCCTGATGAAGACATCATGTACTTAAAAGCAAAAGATCATGAAGAGCCTGTTCATACAGAAGGGCCTGACCCAGAAGAAGAGTGGACAATGATGTTTGATGGGGATGTCAATATGAATGGTCGTGGAGTCGGTGCAGTGCTCATTACACCTAAAGGAGTTCATATGCCTTTCTCGGCGAAACTCACCTTTGCCTGCACTAACAATGAAGCTGAATACGAAGCCTGTATCATGGGTCTTGAGGAAGCCATTGACCTAAGGATCAAGACATTGACTGTATTCGGAGATTCAGATTTGGTAGTCAATCAGACCAACGGAAAATGGTACACTCACCAAGAGCATCTGATCCCATACCGTGACTATACGAGGATATTATTGACTTTCTTCACAACAGTCAAACTTGAGTACATCCCTCGAGACAAAAATCAGTTTGCAGATGCTTTGGCTACTGTCGCTCCCGGGATTTTCATCCTAGTATAAACGCGAAAGTGGCGCGGAAAAGTTAGAGTCGCCAGCCAGACATTTTTATCCCAAAGGAACGGGAAAGGTAATGTTGCACAAACCTAAGGAAGACGGAAAAGGGCTAGGCCCTGCGAACCAAAGATCTGGATACGGAAGTCGGTTACGAATTGAGAAGGTATTAGCACCCCAATCCGTCCGCCGTACCCGACGGGATCCACGCTTATAAGTCTGTTTTCAAAGGGTGAGAAATAATATGTTGTTCAAATGAAAGAATGGCTATCTGGAATAGAATGGAAATGAGAAAAGAAATGGAATTGATAAATGGAAATAAAGGGGAAAATGTAGGGAAAATAAAGATTGTGCTCGAATGGGCCCTACCCCACTGCCTACGCACCTCATCTGGATAAATGAGGATCAGAGACGCCGTAGTTCGTCTAACTAAGGCTTACACTCGTTTGTGATTTTTAGGATGACGTTGCCATAGTTCTAGCTCAGGTGTTACCGGCTCTGACTCGAGGGTGTTTACCGTATCGCTGTTTGAACTGTCGAGACAAGTCATGTTCGTCCGCAAAGAGTATGAGATGAGATGAGAAGACGTGACTTCTTGATTTGTTGTCTTTTATAAGAAATGTTTTGAGATTGTGTTTATTGTATGTACAACACTAAAGACTATGACACAGGAGCGAATACTTTCCAAGATCGCCCCAAATGGAATGTTTGTAAAGCATCCTAGAAGAGTGAAGGAGACCTCCACTAGTCATTTCCCGTATGG